>WOVY01007373.1:0-28448 GCA_013436015.1 Rhipicephalus annulatus
AACTTCTCTCTACAACTGGTGCGTTCCTACTTTGCGGCACTGGCTGGAAACATGACAAACTTGCTCGAAGCGGAAGCAGATCAGTTAGTTAAGAATAGGTCACTCCAATGCATTGCGGCATCTTGAAGAAAACAATCCCACCATATATTCAAGTGAATGTTGATGAATGAGGCGAAGTGCCCATCTGTCTGTCTTCTTTCGGTCTGTCTGTCTGTCTGTCTGTCTGTGTCTGTCTGTCCGTCTGTGTTCTGTCTGTTGTCTTTCTGTCTGCTGTCTGTCTCTCTGTCTGTCTGTCTGTCTGTCTGTCTTCCATCCTTTTCGTCCTTTCGTCTATGTGTGTTGTCTGTCTGTGCATACGTCCACTCATTGGTGTGTCCATCCGTGCGTCTGTCTGCGTTATATGCATGCTTTAATCCATCTGTCCATCCGTCTGTCCGTCTGTCCGTCTGTCTGTTTGTCTCTCTGTCCGTTTGTCTGTTTGCCTGATGCTGTCGGTGACGCCGGACGCGAAAAGGTTAGACTAAGAGGAGCTTCACCCCGAAAATGTATCATTGCGGGCTGCGTAAATTGCCATTGGCCTGGATTAAGGTCGAGAAACAGAACAGGGCCACAAACCAATTTTTTTTTTCACTTCTCGGCTCACTAAACCGCTGAGGTTGCGTTGAGGGGTTTATAGTGGCATGCTGGTGGGTAAAATTGCACTAGGCTTCCTGGTTCAAGCTCACGCTGAATGATATGCGTGACGTTCTCCTCAAAGGTGGGCATGGTTCTTAATGGTTCTTAATTCGTACAGGTAGACGTGACAGCCCGGTCTGTTATCTAATAAATTGATGAACAACGCGGCATCTTTCGGCCATTTCGACAGTATCATTTCTCAATGATGAGGTCAATGGTCCACACGTTGGTGTATACAAGAAAACTGAAAACGTTGTGCGCATTCAAGCCGTGTCTATTTCCCGGCAATTTTTTTCTATTATGACACAGCGTAAGCCTTCGTATCTAGGAAACACAACGATTCAGCTGGTGGCTGGGTAGGAGAGCAAGCACTTTTTCTGCTGCCATGAGTGGCAAGATGGGTTCTTAAGATAACGCAGAGCTTCTCCTCAAAGTATTCCTGCTGCACATCTCGTGCCATCAGTACCAAATCAGACACGCGGAGCTCCTACCATGCTTATGTCGGCATAAAAAGTAGTTCTCTCTCATACTTTTACTGCAGAAATATATCTAACGCTATGAATAAAACATACTAAGACGCACCAACATTTTCCTTCGTTGAATTCACTCAGACACGTTCATGAAAATATTTTTGTACCAGACTCACTAACACTCACCCTCACCAAATTATATTAATCCGAACAAACTCAGAGTCAGCCTCACGGCTCGATCTGAATCTGAGTGAGCGCGAGGGAGTTGACTCTTGAATGAGTTCGCCGACCTATTTCCCAAGTAAGAAACAACACTGGTAAGCATCTTTTTGTAGGGTCTCATTGGGGACATTGACTAATACGCTGATACACGCTGAGCCAGTGGCCGACGTCATTATCAGCTTTGGGAGGTACCGTGTTCGGCACACGGAAATTTGACACCCTTATATACTTTTTCGCTGCGCCATGGGAGTCGATGGACACGGGTAGTCATTGGACGCCGTGGCTGAAGGCTGGACGATATGTTGCACTGCGTGGTCTTGTACAACGTTTGCCTCCTCAAAGCGCGTTGCGTTAATGACTAGTGCATGTTTAGTAGACCACCTGCAGTGCCATCCACCCTTAGCGCTAACGCCACTCAGTGTTATTGCGCTCCGTGGATCGCCAGAAGACTCGCCACGGCCGTACATCTAAGCCTAGCAGCGCATGCGCATATAGACCCTCGGATGATACTTCGTGTCCTCTACGAATGGCTGCAGCGCACAAAAGAGTTTCCTAAATATACACAGGAGGGAACTCTTGCACTAGTGTCTAAGAGAGCTGCAATGCGCAACGTTTCAGCGTGCATGGGAATGATGGAAAGTACACTGATTTGTCTAATCTTCGTACTATCGTAGTCGTGTCTGCTCACGATGCTATGTGAAACTGTTTTTTTAGTATAAAATTAACAAATGTTCAGTGGTTCCGCTTTCACCACGCTATTCTTTTGGCTTACCGTTTTCAATGGAGTCGCGAAGTTCAAAGGGTTTGTTCTTCCCTTCAAACACAATACCGAAACACCGCAATAACGAAGCCACCAATTACGATTCGCCGCTCGCATGTACGAAAACTAGCCAAATCCGTGTACTACCCATCATTCCCATGGTCGGCTGAACCGATCGACACGCCAAGTCCCCTCTAGGCAATTTTAGAACACTCTATGCAGCGCGCCGCTCGATTGTAAGCTTTCCTGACCGGGGCATTGCTTTTCTTGCTTTGTAATACAGAGAAAATCAGTACTCCTGTGTACGTGGTGGCACCAGACGCACTGCGGAATGCCGGCAATGCTGAGCAGAGTTCCTTCTAAGAGCGGACGCCACTGTAAAGGTATATAACGAACAGTGGTTGCTGCACCGAGCAAGAACCTATCTTGCTTGTCGCACAAGTGCTTTGTTTATGACTATGAGAGTGGAAAATGCGCAGGTAGCAATAAGTAAAAACAATACATATTTATTATTGAACTGAAAGTGTATTCTTTAACAGACTTCATATACAGTTTATACGAAACTTCTCATTCCGCCTCAGGCTAATCAGAACATATTTTTTCCGGTCCCTATGAAATGCGAATTACAAGCTTTGACTTCCTCAGTGAGAAAGGATTGCGAAATGTAACTAGCATTTGACCTTCAATCTGAGTAACTATGCACATTGTGTCACGCATAAAAAACTCGTGCGATTTCATTTTTGTTGTCACCATAGATGTTGGACGTGACGCAGCAGCGCAAGAAACAGCATCATGCCACATGAAACTGATTCCTATAGTCTATAGTTTATTCTTTAATCTCACCAGTTCTGCTTCTCATGAGTTCTTCCGGACATATATATTTTTACGAAGGCTTTTTTTTCAAAGTATGTCGTTTTAATGGAAGCGTCACGACTTCTTACACATGTGTGCCTTTTTTTGGCTACACTTACTGTACTTAGAATGCCATTCCCCACAATTTGGCTAGTATTGCAACTGTTTTACTTTTTGTCTTTTTGAACTGGCATCCGGAGCCAAAGTTTACCGATGCTGTTCACAACGAATACTAAAAAAAGTATCAGCTTGAGCTCATTGGTTTTCCATTACTCGCTCCGTGTGTGTCTGTGTGCTGTTGTCTACGTCTGTTTTGCGCAAAAGTTACTAGTTGTTCAGAAGACGACCTCTTCTTCGCAAGCTGAGCAGCTTTGACAGTAAGAGCTGAATGAATGCGTTCTATACGGCAGCACACAGACCGTGTGTTCGGCTTGTCTTTTATTTGCTTGACAGATAGCTGAGCACGTTTATTCAAGCCACATTATTTCTTCGGGCAAGCTGTCGCATGAGGATTGTCAAGCGTCTCTACTTGAAGCAAAGTGAGCTATCATTTGAAGTACTTCGCCTTTTATGGCTTGGCTTTTCCTCCATCAGTCGGTTTCATGCGCTGTGAACACGCTGAAAACCAAATGGTCATATAAGCGTGAAATGGGGCTTATAATGGTCATATTCAAGTTTAATGATCAAGTCACGAGTACTATTACTAATAAAAATACCAAGACGTTTTTAGCATGCTCAACTTAGTATTGCTAAAATGCTTAGTAAACATTCCATTCAAACTCGTGCCACCTCATAGAGACGCCATCACATCACCAAGTACAAGACTGCTTCCAGCCCACCGGTGCCGCTCGGTGAATTCACTGCCACGGTTTGAAAGTAAAACAACGTAACTGATCTTGATGTGGACGACGAGTGCCTCTACTGTCATGATCAACAGGAAGTAAAGCGCAGCAAAAAGTAGCATGCATGTCACACGCTGACATTCATGAACTATTGCTCTGTTATGAATAGTGTTTTATGTATTTCATAGTTCCTATTTTATTATTTGCTCTCATTGGCCACATGCCCATTCTTTTTGTATTGTCGCTTTTCTCTGCGTGTAATAATTTGCAATTTAGTAGCTTATATTTTTCTTCTCTGAGTAAGGGGCCACTAAGGTTGTGACATGAAGATTTTTGCCCTTCGCACAAAAGCACGTATACGATGTGTTTTTCGTGTATTTGTCACGTAGTTAAATAAATAAAATCAACTCAATGGAGCCCCCTGAGAAGATTCTACTTTTGCCAGAGAGATTCTATAGGCCCACTAAAAACTGAAGTGATCGATGATTCGTAAACAGAGCAGTGGAACTCGGCGAACGGGAACCGCTTTGTGTCCCCGGCACGTACTTTTCCACGTTCACAGCGATTGGCTGCATTCAGAGCAGCATATAGAAATACGCCAATCACTTCACGATTGGTGGAATTATTAGTTGTCGGCTGAGTGCACTTTATTGTACAGCCGATGGTGTTTTCTGAAGCGCAGCCTAGAAGGGCTCCACCTTTACGGTGTCTTCTGCCTCAAAACAATACTTGTGATCTGTATGACGCGCCCTTTCCTTCGATAAAATCATGCGCGGAAAACCCTATATGTCATCAACATTCAGCATGCTGTCAGCATAAAATGGTGTTTTCAACAGGATATAAACTCCCATTTCATTGTTCGTACTAGCACACGCCTACGTTGGCTTCTGGTCATGTATAATTTGTATTTGTAGATATGATTAGCACACGGTCAATAGAAATCAGGAGTATCGCTGCCCTTTCGAGTATCACGTGACCAGTGGTTACTTAGCATGGCTCGACAAATTACCGAGCTGCAATATAAGCCTTCATTTTATGGCTGAATTCAAGCTTTATATTTGATACAAGATTGAGAGACCGTATCAATCTTTTTTTTTACAAGAGCAAGAAACCTCTCAGTATAGTACAGCTTTTCTTTTGGGCAGTATTCCTTCTTACTATCGGTAAGTCTAGCTTCGATATTCAAAATACTCGACTGAAAGCCTAATGTGTGTTCCTGTCGAGTGCATCAATATTGCTGTGCTCATTATTAACAAGCAAAAAACATTATCTTCTAATAATGTGGTAAAACGCTCAATCTTCCTTTGTCACGACGCTTACAGAACACGCATTACAGTAAAGCTCGTGCAGGCGAAGGACTAGTGAATGCAATGAGCATCCCCTTTATCAGGGGGTGGTGCAATGTGTTTCCGCCAGGCTCGCAAAAACAAAACGAAAAGAAATCTTTCTTTTTATGTCGGCTAAATACCTTATCTACTTCGAATAATCTGTCTCATTACAACAAAGAAACTAAAGATTCGTGTTCCATCTCGCTGCCTCTTCAGGCAGATGACCTCATTTCCACATATTTTTGTCCTTTACCTCTACTTTTCTGCCACTAATTCTAACCGTGTCCTAACTAATTCTAACGGACGTGTTCCAGCTTTCCGTGTTTGTCCCTGAAACCCAAAGCTTCTTGCGGACTTGTACCCACATGTATACCTAGATGGATATCGCCGCATTCAATCAGAACATCTTCTATGGTTTCTTTAACTTCCCCGCAACATGTACATTGTTCTTCATTATTGAATTTCGCTTTGTGAGCACGCGTTCAAAGGCGACCCTACCTCGCTTCGAATAGTAAGGCGCTTCCCCTTGAACTAATCATAAAACCCCTTCCGCCTCGTTTCGTTTTTGCTCTTTCTGTAGTTACTGAGGGGCAGCGTCTTTTCAATTGCTGTCACCGAATAGATCCTCTCCACCTAGCGCTTAACGCTCCTTGCTGTCCTGTCACCCACACTGCCAACCGCATGTTTGCTGGTTAGCATCTTGGTTCTTTTTCTCAACTTTGTGTCCACGCTTCTTCTATACAAATACCTGGACACCTCTGCCCATCAGCTTCCTTTATATTCAAAGCCTCTTTTTGATATGTGTGATTTAACGTCCCAAAACCGCCATATGATTATGGACAGACGCAATAGTGGAGGGCTCCAAAAATTTTGATCACCTGGTGTTCTTTAACGTGCACCCAAATCTGAGCACACGGGACTACAACATTTCCGCTTCCTATTGGAAATGCAGCCGCCGGAGCCGGGATTTGATCCCGCGACCTGCGGGTCAGCAGCCGAGTACCTTAGCCACTGGACCACCGCGGCGGGGCTATTAAGCCTCTCTTTAACTTTATTTTGCTCTGAGCTTCTCTTACTTCAAGGCTGTCCATTCCATATGCCCCTTCAAGGCCTCATTCGTCATTTTCCCGTGAGCGCCCAACGTGAGGCGTCCAACAGTCCTTTGATTTACAGTCATACCTGAATTGTACCTGTTACTTCATGCACACTACCGAGTTTCCAAATGTAAGCCTTGGAAGCATATTACACCTTTTTACTGACCTTGTTGCACTCCGTACCTATCCCCATAACGCTCTATGCTTCATTATTGGCAGCATTCTCTTTATTTTTGCTGCAGTTGTTTTTTCCTGTACCTACATATATTTATTTCCCTCCTCTCACCATACTCCGAGGTGCTTGTACTTGCTTACCCTCGGTATTTATTGGCTCTGTATTGAGACCGCCTTGTCTTTGTGATGATTAATACATCAGTCTACATTTTGTTGACTAAATCCTAGTGCCTCGCGTTCTCTTTCATATCTACCTACCAGACACTGCAAATTGGATTCACTGTCCGCAAGGAGGACAATATAGTCTGCATAAAATACATTGGAAGTTTCTGCTCAACCACGGCACTAGCCTGGTTGGGTGAAAGCTTAAGCCCAATGTTGCTACCCTCCAGCACTTATACCGTCTTCACACCCGTACAGCATGAATAACAGCGTGGACAAAGGACATCCCTGTCTCAGCCCGTTGTTAATTTATACGCTGTTATTGCTACTTATTCCTTACCGTTCTATGAAAACTGCATTGTCTCGGTATATTTCTCGCAAAAGCTGTATGCAGTCATCCCATGTGGCCGATTTCTTGAATGTGTCTCACAAAATTTTTTGATTAACGTTGTCATACGGCCCAGTGATGTCCATATAAGCTACGTATAGAGAATTCTTTTTCATTTTACATACTTCTATACACTGAGTAAGAACAAAGAGGTTATCGTGTAACCACCTGTCGATTCAGAATTCATTCTAAAGTAATCCAGAAATAGTATTTGCTCTGCCCAAGTTTCTATTTTTTATTTTTCTGCCTGCATCGCCAACCTGTATAGCACAGATGTATTGGTTAGAGGTCTATACGATCGAATGTTTACGTTTTCTTCGTCGCCTCTATAGATTAAGTTCATTTTAAGGTTTCGCCAAGTTTCTGGTATTTCCTTTTTCTGTAAGCACTTTTTCACGGATTGCAGCAGTGCTTCTTTAGTGCTATGTTCTAGATGGTTAATGAGGTGCACGGGAATCCCATGTAAGCCCTGAGTAGTGCACTTAGGAATTTTCCCTTCGGCATTCTTCAAATTGAAATTTTCAAGTACTACCTTTTCTTAGGTTGGACTCTTTTCCGTACTTTTACTCCTTGGGAAAGTCCCCTCCGTGACCTATTTACACGAATCTGCTGTTACCTTCAGAATGTGACCCAGGGTTTCGTACCCTTCTAATTTATTTTCTCTTTCATCTACCAGACGTTGTTGCATTGTGACAGACTTCCTATGTGGCGCTTTCAGGCAGCTCCAAAATATTTTAGGGGTGGCCTTCTTTTTCTTGCAAATCTCTGCCATCGATTGTTCACTTTCACCCTTTATTTTTGCCTCGACCAACTTCTGCACAATGAATTTTTTACCTAAGTATATTTCCCATTATTTGTTCACATCATATTGTGGCCGCTTTTTTCCTTATTGCTTGTCTGTTTTCCCGTGATGCCTCACACCACTTCTCCATCACTTCCGAAGTTCTCTGTTCCACCACATTTTTTGCTTTCTCTTTCCAGCAAGTAGTTTTTTCTCATTTTTAATCTTCGTCGTCATTACGTTCAACAGCTCATTATACAACCAGGCTTTTGCCCGGTTGTTTTGCTACAACGTCCTCAACTCTTGCGGTTATATTTGTTATTTTCGTGTCATTTCTGTAAACCGTGTGTGTGCCATCCAGATGCCATGAGTGGCGGCACGCTATCTAGTGAGGTTTGCTGGAATAACCAGAGAGGTGACCTTGAGGACGACCATCGAAGTGTACAAACTGGCAACACTGGTGTACACGCCGCCCACTAACATAGGACAAGCCACGAGCAAAACGAGCAAGCTCCCGAAAAGTAAACGCGACTCTTCCCAAGAGGCTGCTACGAAATTGAAGAAGCCAAAATGAATGCCCATCGAACTTAGGATGGCTGCGGTCCCCTTTTTTGTCTGCTAAATTAAAAAAAAATCAGAAACATTTACACACCTGCGCACATAAAAAATGAAGTAAGCAATATCAGCACCCAACCACTCCGCAAAGATGGTTTACCAAAGCAGCTGAAACAAGCAGTCGCACACGGCTGGGGACATCACAATTGAAGCGAAAGTGCTTCTAGGTAAGCACTTGTCATGTGTTGTGCGTATACTTTTAAGATGCACACTACGCAACAAACGCAAAACACCCTAAAAGGCTCAAATCCGTTTGCAGTGTAAAAAAGCACTAAAAACAAGCATGAATACCAAGATAATATGCATTGAAAGAAAGACATCTAAGTGATTGATAGTATCATATATGTGAAAGGATATTTAGCTACACAAAAATAGGACAATTCACAGTTTTGTTGATGCCTTACCAGAAACAGTCTGCAGGTACCACATACTATGAAAATTGATGTAATGCAAAGCATGCAGATGGAAAGTGACTGTGTGTAATTTTGTTGAACGAAATGTTACGAAATGACGCTAAGTATACGCCCTAACCTTGCACACACTGACATGTATGCAGAACAGTCGCATATGTTTAATATATTCTGTTGTTTACAGTTACACATGATGCCAAGAGCAACACAGGTGTCACCAACATCTGAATTGGCTAACTAAGATGTAGTGTTGTCCTTGCGGGGATAATAGCACTGGATAGTGCGCCGTAGACTAACTTCAGTGAATGGGACTTGACTACGATTGACGCTAACCCGACGTGACACCTGCACGTTTGAAATACATACGTAGTGTTGTAAAATTAGATGGGCAATACTGCAACCACAATTGACGTTTCATATAAATTATGCCTGCTTATGCTAGTTTTCCAAAGCAGTTCCGAAACATGGCGTAGTTCTGTGGTACAACTCTTAAATTCCACGCATAATGCTTTGGTTTGATTCCTGATGGGGACCATAAGATATATTGTTTGTTGTTTATTGGGTAAATGCTGCTGATGTCGATCTTTCATAACCCTCTCTCATTTAAATAACTCATGTTTGTTTCCCCTATTCCTCGGTAGATATAAAGTGTGGCACACCTGTAACACACACCCGTCACCACAGCCCGTTGTAAACCGAAAGGCCCCCTTATGCCGCGGGCGCAGTCGCTGTTAACGTCAGCATAAAAAGAACATCATCCTCAAGTGTACAATTACGTCCAGAGTTTCCACATTCTACCGAGATAAAAAGCAAACAATTGTCACACAAAAGCCTGGAAAAGTACAACGATAACAAGTTTTCTGATTCCATAACTTCTTCAAACTATAATAAAATGAACTTCAATTGAGAAGGAGCTGAAGACACGGGACTAGCGAGTGGAAAACGTTACAAGTGATTCTGTGGAAAAAAAAACTCAAAGACGTCTATTATAAGCCGATCTGGCACCTTCATTTACGCCTGACTAATGTGTGAACATCAGAAGCACTGTGGAAATCAACGTAAACAACGGAAGGCAATATGAACGACACCACAACTGGCGTAGAAGCACCCAGAAATGCCCAAGACACCAGCTTCAGAGTAATAGCACGCAGCACGACCAGCGCAACATCAGGCACACACAAGCCAGTGTGCTAGTACTCTTCTTTCTCGAATACCTTTCCCACGACAGCCTCAAGTAACACCCCACCGCGGCCGGTACCCGTTTGACTACAAGGCAGTAGAACTGGATTAGCTTGTGCTAGAGAAAATACAACCTGCCACTATTTTTACAAAGCAGACATCTAACAAATAAACAAAACCCTGCAGACGTTATCGCCCAATAAAAGAAACAACAGCTACTGACTCACTGCATGGCCACGTATCTTAGAAAAACTTCAGCACCATCAACATTCAAGACGCCCCAATTGTATGAGTGGCCATCCGCAAGAGCCTCATGTCACAAAAACGTGATCCAGAGTTTAAAAAAAATCTGGAATAAAGAGATTTTATTCTTAACGCCGACAGCTCACCGCAAGCCTGGCCCAACAACTACATTTTCTTTTCTGACTACAATAATGCAAGGCAAGCATAACAATAATAAACACTAACAGATATTGAGGTGAAGGAGGATGCAGGCATGTTATTAGCAAAAAACTGTGATGTAAATTTGAAGAAAAGTGCAGGAAAGGTAACTTGCTGCTTGCAGGGACTAAACCTGTCACTGTTGTCGAAGTACACGTACGATGCTTTACCAACGTAGCTTGAGGCCAGTCCGCATCCACTTCATGGGGTACAAACGTGGACTTAAGCGCGGTAGTGTCACTCATTGCCACTAGCACTTATGACAGTGAGTGTGGATGACTATTTTTCTGCTTGTTGGCATGACGTGGCGCTGAATGTATTATGTGTCAACAGTTTGGCCTCTTTGAACTTTGATTGCATACCTTAAAGGAGAAGTTTTGAAATCGACTGTATTGGTGGAGGAGTACACTTTCAGTTTCCGTGGTATAGTTTTGTGCAGCTGGAAACCATGTAACTTCCTCCATCATACGGAGTTATTCTTGTTTCCAAAGCGACGTCATTGTTCGAGCGCATACAGCTTGACAAGTCGCCCATGACCGATTTTCTTTGTTGCAAGCACAACAAAAAGATTGTTACGATAGTCGACATTGAAGCGTCCACTTCACACCGGGATCTCTGGTACTCCTTTGGTCACCCTGCTGCCATGTCGGCTTACCCGAGAAGTTTTTCTCCTGTTACAATGGCCCCTACAGAGTATTCCGCCGACTTAGCGTCGTCAATTATGAGATCTCACTTGTGAACTTAGCCGGATGAGCCGGTATCCACTGAAATGGGATAGAGTTCCCTAAGGTAACAGCCAGGAAATGTAGATATGCTATGTCGAATGAAACAGGGTGAGAATTTGTTTTCTTTGTGAGGTTGAACAATATCTGTAATGCTCCCTTAGAGTTGGTGAAAATTGCTCACCAGTCCGGCATTTGGCAAAAATGTAAAGACATCTTCTTTGATGCCATGAAGTTCTGCGGCTGTCGAGAACGTGCCAGTTGCAGTTGACAGGATAGCATTTCTCTTGTAGAATAGATATAAAGCCCATAAGCGGAAGTCTCCTGAGCGGTTCAGGCGTCGGTGTAAGTATGCGAGTGCTGAGCATAGTTCTCAGCTAAGAAGAGGAGAGTAGTCTGCATCAGCACAACCTGTGACATTCGTCTCTTTGGCCCATTGATGCTAGGTACAACTTTTTTTTGTAGTTAGAGGCAGACGTGTCCAGGGAGAAAACGTTGCAGGAATTTATTTTTGTAGGCCGAATAACAGGGGAAAACTGAAACATTCGCACAGCTTGGCCGAACGAAGAATTGCAGTGCCTTGGGTGAATTCGGTACAGGAAATGCTTTTTACCTTGTAATATGTGTCGAAGATGAGTACGCATGGTTTCTTGGATAGAGATGACATCCAGTGGGAGACATCCTGCTTCCACTACACTTCACAATGCTGATGAGCTGTTCAGGAGCCCTAGACATATTCGTAGGCAGCTGTTGCGGGCGGCTTCCAAAATTATCTTGTTTACTGGGGATAATCGGTGAAGAACCGGTAGACAATAGCGCAATGTTCCTTCAGTGTATACTTTCCCAAGCAGTACCCTTGAGCGGCATCTACATTTTCATCGCGCTCCATCCACGAATTTGAAGAGTTGAGTTGCTGCTGCAATTCTAGATAGAGGTTTCTTCACCAGAGATGATCACGAAAGATTTCCGTCGATGATAAATCCCAGAAATCTTTGAGACCGTACACAGGTCAGCGGCCGTCCACCAAGGAGTATTGCATACTTGCTCATTTTCTTTCTCGTGAAAGCAATGGCTGTGCTCTTTTCTGGTGAAAGGTGCATGTCTCGGGGCGCTAGGTATGTGGAGCTTTTTGAAATCGCCGTTTAGTTATGTAACGGTGTTTTTGAAGCACTCCAGATGCAGATGTCATCAGCGTAAATCGTGATGTGTACTTCTCGAGGAAGTGATTTCGTTATGTGTATCAGAGTAAGGTTGAAAAAGAGTAGGCTGAGCACGGCACCCTGGGGATACACCCTTCTCTACTGTATAGAACTGTATGGGACTATTTGGAGTGCTCTTATGTATTTTTCGCTCTTCTAGATAGTTCTCAATTAATTTGTGTACATTCCCTCCTAGGCAAAGATTTTCCATGGTAGCCAGAATGGCATGGTGAAAGACTGAATCGAAAGCTGCCTTGATGTCAACAAATACGGCTGTCGGGATTCGTCCTGCCGAGAGGTCCTTTTCAAGGGAAGAGACAAGTGTGATGACATTGTCGATAGCCGACCTGCCTTGGCGGAACCCATTCATTTCTTGCGGAAACTCGTTGCGGCTTCCTAAAAATTAGGTCAATCGTTTGTGAATCATTCGCTCCATGAGTTTGCCAACGCAACTCAGTAGGACGACAGGCCGGAAAGAGCTGTAGCTTGTTGGCTGCTTACCAGGTTTCAAAACGCGCACTATTTTCACCAGCTTCCACTCAGCGGGGACCACTCCAGACATCCACGAGGAATTATAAATATTCTAGGAGTCGTAGGCGGGACGCGTGGGGTAGCTTTGCAATGGCTTCATAGGTTACTTCGTCATGGCCAGGTGATGTGCGCCTGTTCGACTCACCGATAGCAGTGTTCAGTTTCTCAATTGTAAAAGGTATGTCCTAGTGCTGGCACTGCACACAATAGGTTGGCAGGCTGGTTTTCTGCAGATTAGGTCCAAAGCGTTGAATTTGTTGATAGTAGTGCACAATATCTTCTGAGAGCTTCTTTAGGGGATTATCATTCGTGCAGAAAGAGTGCGGCGAAAGGGTGTAGCTGCTGGAGTAGGCGTGCGCATGCCTCCAAAACTTGCTAGATTTGGGACACAGGTTGACGGACATCTAATGCTTAGCAAATGTCACGCCATCTTTGCCATCTAGGTTTATTGAGGTATCAGCCGAATATGACGCTGTGTCCGTCGGCAGGCTCGGGGGTCTTCTAAACTCTTTGTGCGCAGAACGTTTCAGTTCAGATCACCTGCGAATAGCACACACTCTTTTAAACTCTTCATTCATTAGACGAAAATCTGTCATTTTTAGTTGTGGCGTGTGTGCATCCTTTTAGGCAAAGAGCCATCGCAGCGGGTAATTCATCATCCTTTGTAGCGGCAGTGATTTCCTTTCTTGCTGCGTCTTTGTACGCATTTCAATCTGTGGATCATATGACGGTTCTCTTTGATGTCATATTTGCTCCACAGCTGATATCATGATTGGGTAGGGATTCACTTCCACGCGTTTCCAAGTCGGTGCACCAATCAAAGTTGCGAGTGACTGAACCTTGTTATTAAGGTCACGTTGATGCCGCTGGTAGTCATGGTGTCTCGTTGGAATGGTGATGCTGCCGTCATTTAGAAGGTTCAACTGGAATGTTTTTAGAGCAGCTCTCCAAGCTTAGCTCCTCGAGAACAAGTGTGTGAGCTGCCCCAAGTTTCATTGTGGGTAATCAATGTCTCTACAAATGATGTGTGGGGAAGCTGTCCTTGAAATTAAGGTTTTCAAGCCTTGAAGCGTCGAAATGCCTACATAGTTCCAGGTATGCTCCGATGTGAGTATTCCTGTTTACCTATTATTGTTATGGCACACACATAGTCATTGTCGCAGTGGGGCGCGATGTCGATCGCGGAGGCTGGAATGTCTTTACGAAAGCCGTTGAGTAATCTGCTGATACCGTCAGGTCACTTTGAGTCATGAAAATAGTATCCATTCATTCTAAAATTTTGGCCAGCGCACGATTTAGAAATTACGATGAATGGGAATCGGTATTCTCACACCAGTTGCAGGAAGCCTGAGAGTCAAGTAGACTAATATGTGTTCACGACAAAGCACAATGCATCGATCACGATTTATCTATAAACACTTAACGACAACGAAACAGAGTACACATGCCATGTAAATGAAAAGAACTAAATACGAAAGAGCTCAGTTTATTAGCACATTGTAAGAAGCCAGACGCATAACACGCTCTAGTTTGCAAATGCACACTTGTAATCGGCCATTTGCTTGCTATACGTTGTCAAGCCTCCTCTGACAGCCAGTGAATGCGGCAAGGGCAAAGCAATTCGTATTAGGTGCGCTGCAATTTTTAGTGTACTTAAAGCACTTTGAGCGTTTTTATCTACAAATCCACCTAGTATCTTACCTAGCCGCCTACGTCTGGCTGCTCTTGTGATCACCGTGACCTTGCTTTGGAGTAGACAAAATTTAGTATGGTAAAGTAAGAGCGTTGGATTAATGTGGTCGGCTGGTCACGACACGAACAAAAACATGAAACATGAAAACATTTAAATTGTTTGAAACAAGAAACATGAAAATTTGGAATTGCACAAAGAAACGCTTAAAATATAAGTGTGAGAATGTTAAGAAACACTGGCATCGGCAGCGTCGACCTGACGAATGCAAAGAATGATTGTCGGGGTCCAAGCAGCAACTTAACCCAAACATTCTGCATGGCAATCAAGTGTTCAACCTCAGAGCCTTGTGGTTTAACTGCTTTAATGAAAGACGCTAAGCAGGGGTAATGTTGATGAGACATCAATTGTGGTTGCAGTGCTGGCTGTTTTATTTTATAAGCATTACATTTGATTCAAGTGTCATGACGGGTTGATGCCAAGTGTTACTTAAGTGTCATCCACTGAAGTTGGTCTATGTGGGCTATTATCTTCGCAAGCACAATGTATCGGCTTACTGCTGCTGGTGTTGGTAATATCCACGTTGCTGTCGGCATCATTATTCAACTGTAAACAACTAGGTATGTGAAACATATGCGACTGCTTCGATATACATGGGTGCATAACACAATTGTACATATCTTTACAGTCATTGCATAATATTTCCATTAATAAAAAAACACCACAGTCAGCCTTCCATAGGCCTGCTTCGCATAACATTTTATTTTCCTGATAAGTAAGATATACCACATTTTCAAACTTTGCTCTTGAAGTGAGTTTTCGGAGTCACTTCTGTGTGGTACATGAATTTCTTCTGCGGAAAATAAGGTTGTTTGGATGGTCGTAACCTGTGTCAGTTGAACAGAAATTGACAGCATTAAACAATTTGTAAATTTTCAAACTTCATAAAATGGAAGCACGTGTAATATATTCTTCATTAAATCAAACGGCTATTATTCTGCACCACTACCAGTAACAGAAAATAATGTACAACGCTGCAGTTGATGCACAAACACACTATTCACAGAAACGACCTTAAATATGAATTATGAAACATCACTGGTGCCACAAATTATAGAATGTGAACAGCTGATAAGAGCAACTTGTGTAATTTGTTGTGCAGGGGCCTTCTTACATCTGATGATAGTTAAAGCGCGAGAACAGAACGACGACAAAAAAAACAAGAAGGACACGAGCGCTAACTTTCAACTGAGTTTATTGCGCAGAGCACGAAAACATCTAGAGGATACAGTAAACCATGTGACAAAGACCATGTGGCACAAAGAGGAATGTATTAGTAAGGGAAAAGAACAAAATACAAAAAAGGCAAAGAAAAGTCTAAAGGAAACAAAACAGAAAAGTAAAAGTAATATAACTACTTGCGTGCACCGAAACTTTCGAGGAACCTTAGTTCCTTCTCAAACAGATACACGGAGAGCTTGCTAATGCATGACACCTGTTCTCGTGCCATTAGTGCGGCCTCCACAATAACTCGGTTGCGCTCATACCTGTGCTTGTACAGCGCTACTGTTTCTTTGAAAAGGGGCTTTGAGCAAGAAAATCATCTTTCTCGTTTCTAACAATATGAGCGCGTTCTCTCAGTCGATTGTTCAGACACCTTCCGATTGTTTCGACATAACAAGCACAGTGGTAAGGGGGTCCTATAGACAACTTCCAGAAAGCATGCCACATACCTGTTTTAGACACACACCACATACCTGCCACATGCCACATACCTGCATGCCACAAAGATGTTTTAGAAGATTGCCACTATCCCTCAAGATGAAGGTATATAACAACAGCTGCATCTTGCCGCTACATAGCTACAGAGCACGAAGCTGGAGACTTAAAAAGAGGGTTCAGCTTAGATTGAGGATGACGCAGTGAACAATAGAAATGATAGGTGTAACCTTAAAAGACAACGAGAAATTATAGTGGACCAGGGAACAAATTCGGGTTAAGGTTATCATAGTTGAAATCAAGAAGAGGAACTGAACATAGGCCGGGCATGTAGCGCCTAAACAATATAACCGCTGGTTATTAACCCTTTGATGCCCACTGTTGGTCTGAGGCAACAACCCAAAAAATATCCATTGCAGCAAACACACCCTGCTTCGCGTCCCTTCTAGGGCTATACGTGGTAAGACAGAAACACCACAAGCATCTAGGGCTTTAAAGAAATGTGTAAATAAAAATACATCAGGTTTTTAGTGTTTCGTTCTAGCTTCTGACAGGTGTTAAAAGAAGCTTCACACGAAAGAAAATGTATTCGACTGCAGTGAACAGACAGCCCCTGCGACTTCTGTTATACCTAAGATGGCTAAGAATGCGTTGTAGAGCATTTATGAGCACGCTGATTAGTGTGGCCGCAACTTACATCACATAAATCTTGATACCAAATGAGTTTTTGCTCACGAGCAACATTGGGGATGTATGAGAGTTCAAGAAAGTATAGAAAGATGCGATTGTAGCAATGTACACTGTACGGAGCTGTCATATTTGATGTTTGTAGTGTGTGAGAAAAACAAAACTATCATCTTTTAGCACAGCTTCACGCTCCATTCACCCTTTTTTCGTCGCCTGTGTCACTCTCGGAACATGTGCGCTGATGTATCCGACATCAAAAAAAGAAGAAACTTTATTTTTACAAAAATTTCTGCGTGGTTCAATGCCCTTGTTTATTTTCACAGTAACAAATCTAAAACATATTTTTTTCACTATATACAAAGAGTAGATATGTTCTCTTTTCCTTCCTTCGAAATGTTTTTTCTAGGCTATCTGACTGAAGGGCAGTCCCTCAGGGCAGGTGCAAACGCAAATTTCATAATTTATACACCTCAATTTCAATAATAGATGGTGAAACATGTATCTACGCCTTACTCCAGGCCACTTTTGTTGGAAGGCATTCCATGTAATGTTGTACCATAAGTGCCCAATGTTGCTCAGGAGCAACAACTCATTATTCACCGATAAAGAATCACAATTTTTTTACAGCGTTTTTAGCATAATTTATCATGTCCTTATGCACAACAGAGTTTTCTTGGTGTCGTTTGTTGAAACAAAATTTGGGCGTCAAAAGGTTAAGGGTAACTAACTGGATTTCCAGAGAAAGCAAGCGGGTTAGGGGGAGACAGAAACTTAGGCGGGCAGATTTTTTGCGGTTGTAAAATAGCAGCAGCAAGCACACTCTGAGTTGACTGGTAAAACATGGGAAAGGCCTTTATCCTGCAGTGGACGTAGTTATGCTGCTGCTGCTGCTGCTGATGATGATGATGATGATGCAGTGGCTGACGAAGAGGACTAAATATGGCTGAAGTGGGTATGCGCCACAGTTTACAGGGGAACAATAAGAAGTTCTTTAATGGGTTGGAGCAATAAATGGTCCACTCATTACGCTGTTCGCAATGTGCAACGACTGTTTGCTCTTTCGCTGATTTATAACGCTTTATAAGTTGTATGAATGGGACTGCTTTCTCGACATCAATTCTGCCTAAGGCAAGTTTGCCTACATCTCACAAGCACCGGCGTAGCTCAGTGGTAGAATATTGGACCTGGCACCCTGCAGACCCGGGTTCGCACCCCACTGTGGCATTGGTGCTAGGTTTTTCTTTCTAATTTCGCGCGATGTGGATATGGACACCGGTGGCGGTGGCGGACAACTGCCTGTGACCCGAGTTGTGATCTAATAACAGCTTTCTGTGTGAAAAACGCCAGGCCTGCGCGGTATAGACCCATTCGATGTGTGTAAGCAAAGGTCGGCTGATGTCGACATTATGGGTAAAATTATAGTGACGTCTACACGTAACTTCCACCAAAAGCGCTGAGGTTTGCGATGTGCGCCAACAAAACGACGTTGTGAGACGCCATAAGCGTTGTGAAAGCCATAAGCACTGAGGGCTCCGATGTGCGCCAACAAACAAAACTAAGTTGTGAGACGCGACTTCACATCCAACCACGACGCACATCGTCGGCATACCGTTTTTTTTCTCGTTACTTGACTGGGAACACCACATGCACCATTGAAAACCCAGCAGCAACTGCGGTAGGCAGAGCATCTCTTTCCTACGGAGACAGCGCAACCGAATTTCATGACGTAAATTTGGTGGAATTTGCCTATAGGCGCAGCACCGTCACAGCGAAAGCTAGAAGAGCGGCCTTTCAAAGTACATGTTTTCAAAACAATCAGTAGGTAACTACAGCAAGCACACTTGCTTGGAAGTCACGAGGGCATTAATAATAAACTTTTGGGTAGTAGGCCGGCAATCGCTATGCTATTTTTCGTCAAGAAGACCGCAGCCGTGGTCTAACGGTTAGGGCGTCCGACTCGGCTGCGGGAGGTGGCACGTTCAAAACCCACCGCCGGATACCCACCGGTAAAATTGGGTACAAGCGTACGCCCGGCCAGGCGCCCGGCTTTTTTAGGGTGTTGCGCTTGGGGGAAGCCTCGCAAACCCCGCTAAGCCCTTCGGGGCGAAAACCTTGTTTCTAACGCAAACCTAGCCTGCAAAGGTGGTTCTTGACGTGGTCTCCACGTGGATGACCTTCGGGTCGGTTAAAACTAAGAGTTCACCAGGTCGCATCCGTGCGTCATGACAAACAGAAAACGTTGATTCTCCTTCTGAGAAGCGTGGTATCCGCCAAAAACTTGCTAGTATTTTGTGCCATTTGTCCATACAGAGGCTGACGACGATGAGGAATTATAGCTGAAGTGGGAATGTTCCACAGTTAATAGAGGAACAAAACAAGTTTTTTGATGGTTTGGCGCATTGGACAGCGAAACTCGTTACGCTATTCGCATTGTGCGACGACTGGTTGTTCTTTCGCTGTTGTAAAACGCTTTATAGGTCGTAATAACGCGATTGCTTTCGCGACGTCAAGCCTGTCTAAGGAAAGTTGGACAACAAGGCGAAAGCACCGGTGCACCTCAGTGGTAGGAATACTGAGATGGCACCCAGCGGACCCAAGTTCGAGCCCCACAGTGCCATTGGGGCTAGGTCGTACCTGCCTAAGCCAGGTTTGACAGCAAGTTACAAGCACCGGCGTTGCTCAGTGATATAATATTGGGCTGGTACTCAGCGGACGCGGATGCAAGTCCCACTGGGTCATTGGTGCAAGGTGTTTTTTTTCTAATTTCGTGTGATGTGGTTACGGACTACCGACAGTGGTGGCGGCGGCGGCAGCGGACAACAATAACGGCGCGTGACCCGAAAAGGGATCTCATAAAAGCTTTCGCTGTAAAAATCTTTCAGAGCATGACCTAAGCACACAGAGATATTTAAGGCTAATAAAAAGTTGAGGTGTGTACTTAAAGCCATTTCCTTGCCTTGAAAATGTGAACGTTTCCTCATCCTCTCACGTTGTGTGAAAATCTTTCAGAGCATGACCTAAGAAAGCAGAGTATACCAAAACTGGACCCACAAGACACTTGTGGGTCCATTTTTGGTATACTCTGCACAACCATGGCATTTGAATTGACCCGTCTTAATCTCTCAAAGATGTCCCTCCCACTTGGGTCGAAGGGCTGAGATATATTATTCGCTTTAGTAGGCAGCCTGCGTGCGTTCTTTCTTGTTCTGCTGAGGTCTAGTTCATCCAAAGAAGCCATGGTTGCCTGAAGTTGTAACAAAAACTGCGGACATGGAAGCATTGTTTGATGGTGGAAAATGAAACCTATGTATCTAAACAAGCATATATAAAAAAGAAAATATGCACATTCCTTTTTGTGGCATTTTTCCAAGCGCATGGCTCCTGGTGTGCAGGGTAGGTCACTTTGCGCACGTGCAGCTGACTCCAGGGCAAAGAGTGTTGCTGCGACATGGCTGCACACCTACACCAGCCTGAAAAAGAAATGACACATTGACTGCATATTGTATTCTTTGCCAGCAATACTACCTGCACTGAGTCCACATACCCAGCTTTGCTAGTGCAGTGGCCAGCGAGCACCTGTTCTAATGATTTTTCTAGACACACCCACACTGTCGTGACCTTTGGCTGATGCAGTTTGGGAAGGCATTATTTCAGCACGTACAATGTAAATCTTCTTCGCATTCGCCCGCCAGATGCGGCATTTCTATAAAATGCTGCAGGTTTCAATAACAATTATGCAATTAAAACTCTAAAACGAAGTAGTAGTTTACAAGAACACCAAGCCTAGATGTGACAAAAAGCAACTAAATATTGTCAAGTTTCATATACCTTAGCAGTGTTTATCACTGAAAATATTGGTTTTGTTGGCAAGTGGAATTTCACTCGGTCACTATAGGAATCATAGGCGTGCGCAGGGATTACCTTTAGAACGGGGGGGGGGTCGAACGTTCGTCATGCCCTTGGCACACACCCCTCCCGTGCGAACGCCTACAAAAAGAATCTAAAACACGATAACTCTCCATCGTGATTGATATTGCTTTCGCGATACTGTCGCACTAGCTATGGGTACAAAGCTAGACATGTGTTTATTTTAATGAGCACTGTCCGTTAGGGGCTACTCATCGTTCACAACAGATCAACGGTGCGCCGATGCAGCACATTAGCAAGACGGCTCAAAGTACACGAAGTTTTCTATTTTGTAGCTGACGAGACGACGAAAATATAAGTCACGCTCTTTCGCTGCAGCCATTGCACGAACACGTTCTATGCTCCTCAATCATTACTGTTGCAAAGATGTTTATATACCTTAAATTTTATAGCGTTCATTTGTATCACAAGTACGAGGAGGAAACAAATGCGCTTTGCACTTGACCTGCCATGAAAAAAGCGAACATCAGTCATTGTGCTTTTGGGGTTTTTGCGCAGGCAGACAAAGCAAGGTTTGCACTAGGCGCTTTCAAAACAAAATTGCATCAAACACTCACCTGATCAAAAATAGTTGTAAGCTTGCAGTGACTTGTAGTTTCTGACGTTTTCTGGCGTGAGTTGACTCGGCGAAAACAGCAAGTAATTGAAGACGTTTGTCATTTTCACTGGTGGGCAAAATGCTTCGCAGCGGTGTAATGGATCTACTCGCTGTGTGGTATACTGTAGGGATCAGAACCCTGCACTCCGTAAACAAGCAGCTTCCCTCTGTAGCACTGCTGATCGGCACCACTAGGGCTCTTGAAGTAATCACTGGCAGGAAACATAGAATGTCTTGGCGAGTCGAGTCTCACAACATCGTTTTGTTAGTTTTCGCACATTGCACCCGTCATCGCTTATGGCGCGGGACATGGAGTCGGGCTTTCTCACCGGAAAATGTGAGCGGAAGTTACGTGCGGACGTCGCTATAATTTTTACCCATAATGCCAATGCCCGCCTACTTGTGTTTACAAACATAGAATGTGTCTATACAGTGCTCGGGCTTTGCCAGCGTAGCATCGCTGTGCACAGCGGTGCGCGCGCGTCAACGTTACGTCGGGGCATATTGGGCCTTGCTTGATGCATTTGCTGTCGTTTCGCTAGCTTCATATATACTAATTGTGGTATTACGGGCCGCGAATGAACGACAAAGGTATGTGACTTGTGCAAATATGATTCTCAGGAGAAGCGTGTCATGTAACAACATGACTACATGCCACGCTCATGATGTGCTCGCGGCTGTTTCGCTAGCTTCACGTATACCAAATTTCGGTATCACGTGACGTGAATAGACCACGATGGTAAATGACACTGTCCAGAAATCTATAATCATGGCATGCTTGTCATGCAAACTTGAATACATGCTACGCTCATAGCATGCTCTTGGTCATTTGGCTAGTTCCACGCATACCAAAATTGATATCAGGAGACGTGAATAGATGACAAAGGTAAATGATACGTCCAAGCATGATAATCAAGCATGGAAGTTATGTGCGGCCTAATATACCTCCACCTCGTAACGTTGTGCTGATGTTACAGTAACATCCCACTTCCTACTTCTACTTCCTACTTCCTACTTCGCATATCATCGATTCCCACTGTACGTAGGTTCTACAAATTTTTTGAAGTAGTCTTTAGCAGTCCAGTTTCCACACATGTGCAAGCATATTGACACAATACCTTCCGTTTTCCCCCGAAAAACTGCAAAGTGTTGAGTGACTATGTCATAGGCCCTTTAGGTTGTTTGGTGATGCGTGGGAAGGTTTCGACAAAGCACCTGTAATACGCACCCCGACTGGCAAGCTGATGTACATCCTTCTTGTCGGCGAGTGGCGAAAATCTATCGATGGCGATTGTCTTCTTGTGCTTAGGGTGAATTAAGAGGTTGCTCATGATGTGCCTTAGGAAGAGGAGGAGTTCATACGCGAATGGAAACTTTGCCGCTCAAGTTTTAGGCCAGCCGACCAGATTGCTTTAAGCACTGATCTAAGGCTTGGAAGGTGTACGTCAAAGCTGAAAGTGAAGATCACGAGGTCACACATGCGGACAAGGACGACTTTTTCACTTCAATTCAGCCAACACTGCCTCGAAAACGCACGTCGTACACACCAAACAAAAACCAAGTTGCATGACTTTGAACTCAAACAAGCCGTGCGGTGTAAGATGGGCACCTTTACGGGTCTCTCTCTTCAACGTCCTTATGCTAATGGGGGTCTATCGAAAATGGGTATTTTGTGTTACATAGGCAATATAAGTAAGTCGATTCAAAAGATTCTATAAACGTCTCTTTTCGTGAACCTAACCGGCTCACACTTATTGACACAGAGACGCTAACATCGTTCTTTTTCTCTAATGCTCCTGGTGAGGCCCACGGACTCTTCGAAGCATGTATGATGTCATCCTGTGGTAGTTCACAGAATTGTCGCTTTATAACTTGTTCTGACGTCAAAATGCTGTAGGAACTCTGACAAAAAGGTCAAGCAGTTTTTTTGTTATAATTTTGTGTTTATTTGCGGGGGAATATCTCGAGCCTTACGGGACAGCAGAAGGCAGTCCGTGTATTGGTGTAGAAAGCACCGGAGCCGTTGCTAACGGGAGGCGGGGAAAGTCGTGTTGCCGTCAAAGAGTGGCGCAGGTATTAGGGTAGAGCTACCTCTTGAGCACTTTCTGAACACGTTGGCGTTCTCAAAGTTAGATTACCTCACGTAACAGAATGAGTGTGTTTAAAAGACCAACGCGGGAACGCACTGGGGCACGCTGTTTCTTATCAGCTGTTTAGAGTGCTGGTCGTTGTGGGAAAATATGCTCCCTCTTGTGTTGTGCAAAGCCATTGAGATAACGAGGGGATATTTGATGCAAACAGGGTCTCGAACTTATGTCCACCTTTATGTTATTCATGAAAGCAATCTGTTCCATTCGAAGACATAGTTGCTGTTGGGTGTTTTACCGATGACTTCTGACAGAGTATCAGCGATGATATTTTCAATTCCGGCAACTGTTTCCGGCTAGCAGATAGGTAGCTGTGGTGGTACAGGAGCCTATCACCGATGGTAAAATATCGAGCTCTATGCCGCAGTTAACGAGGGGTCATGCGTGGTGGTGGCTCAGTTCATAACTCTCAGTTTGAAGTCTAAGCAACTGTGCGGGAGCTGCTCGGCTAACATGTCAGCGTATGTCAGTAACGCGGCTTCTTTGGTCTGCACAGACGTAGTTCCATATTCATGGCGTAGTGAAGTGCAGGAAGAAGCCTCGATACCCAAATGGCTGCCCGTTAACTTGGGAACTTGGGCTGCCCGTTTACTTGTAAACTTGGAAGATGTAATGCCCATCCAGCTAGACGACTAAAGGGCTCATTCTCAAACGATAACATCCAGTAGGCGTGGTGATAAGCGGAAAAGCAAACATTTTATTTAACGGTGGACATGTATTTTTTTCTATGACCAGATAACTGTTTTTTTTCGTCTGGTCAAAATACCACTGTCCGGAGTACAAGCAACGTACTCACCAACGCCAGACGTTTCGCCCAGCAACTGAACTCTGGTAGCAGGCATACAAGTATCACTTGGGACATTTGGGTCGAAGTGACAGACAAACTATAAGGATGTCAGAAGATTGACTCAGTTTTTAGAATGCGTCTTCGCAAGGGGGGGGACTGTGCTTAAACTCTTGAACTCTGAGCAAGTAGGCGTCTCAAAGGGCCATAAGACCTGTGCAATATTGAATAATGTTGAAAAATATAAACATTGGCATATAAAGCCGGATTTCTTTCAGTGTCGATGGCTTGCAGAAGCTACGAGATAGCGATGAGCTTTGACTAGTCAAGTGGAACGTCGTCAATGCATACAAGGGGCCCTCACATGGTAAACCTTTTTTTCTGGCTCGCACATACCACCACAGAGTGTGTGGGCTGGTGCTTGGTGTTTGGCATTGTCGAACTCTTCTTGCATGTTTTAGGTCAACCTTATCATTGCGCAAATACGCAAAACGCAGTACGCATGCCATCAATATGCAAAGAAATGCGGAGCATTTCAGCCTCAATTATTTGCGCACTGCAGGCACCTATATCGTCTATTTATTTATATATCTAGCCCCTTATGTAAAACCCTCTCGTGACCGCCCCCTTAACTTAGGATAACCCAAAATTTTTCCGGGAAGCTATGCTAGTTTGACACGTATGATTCATCAGGCATGACATCAGTAATATTACGATCTGGTCGTGTAGGCCACCAAACCCTTTCCGCCAGACACGCGGTACTGTCAGGGATAACAAGAAAAAATGGAATCTAAAAAATAGAAAAGCACAGAAAAGACGCAGGAAAACAAATTCGAAGACAAGGAAAGGAAGAGCAATGTGCGCTACCACGCGGTATTGCAAGGTTGGCGTGTGCAGAAAAAAGTTTGGCGAGGATTACGGAGAAGACGGTGAATGATCGAGGCAACCTGGCTTTTGTCCCAGGTCTGCAACACGTCGAAAGTCACCCTAGTTTGTACCTCGGCGAGCTGCTATCTTCGCAGCTGCGGTCGTCCAGCTGGCGCGTGGTGCAGCGATTAGCTAGAACTGGTCAGCGTCATGTCGCTGACCTTGAACAAGCCCGGTTTCGCAGCCACCTATCTGCCATGTCAACGGCACACAGGCCAGAGGTGCCTGGAACGTGCCCGGAGTACCTGCTGGCACCACACCACCGGAGAACAAAGTGTGTGTTCCTCGAATTGTTGACGGAGGGCCCTTTTGCACCAGCTATAACAACAACGAGAGAGACGCGGTGAGTGACACACGGCTGTTAGCGGCCGGTACGTTGCAGTCCTATTCGTGCTAGAGGCGTTAGATGGTGCTGAGGATAAATATAGGGCGCGCGCAGGACTTGGCTCTGATAGGGCTTGTACATTACTTCTTTCTGAAGACATAGCTATTTATTGTCAGATTTATTTTTCTGTGTGTAAATATTTATATGTGTGTGTGTTCAATGAAGGTCGTGTTTTTCGCCACAGCGTGTCCGCTTCATGCGTTCAATCTGCTTGCTCGAACAAAAAGAGCCGGGCGATATTCGTCACAACATGCAAATATAGGATTCATTGTTCAAAATTCCGGCAGGCTCGCCAATGTTGCCACGACGTCGTCCGGCATAGTTTGTTTGAGCAAGTGGAATGAACACATGAGTGGAACCACAGGATGTGACAGAAAAACATGACCATAATTGCTCACACAAAGACAAATATATACACACAGAAGAATGAAGGTAACAATACATGTCTAGATCCCCAATGGACTGAACAACGGACAATAATATAGGTCTTATTCTCCGTAACCTCTGTGTGAGGATGATTGCTTGTGATTCTGGGACTGCAAGCACAACCCGCAATGTTGGTCTAGTGGCTGAGGCGTTCGGCTGCTGACCCGCAGGTTGCGGGATTGAATCCTGACACCCGCAGGTCGTAGGACTGAATCCTGGCCTGCAGGATCTGCGTTTTTAATTGAGGCGAAAATGCTTCATTCTCGTGGGCTAAGAATTAGGTGCACGTTAACGAAACCCTAGTGGTTTAAAATTCGGAACCGGCAGTAGGGTCCGCGTCAACAGACGCGGACCCTACTGCTGGTTTCGGAAAAACTTCTGGAACTAGAAGCAACACTCAACAAGGACGCTCACGACCGTCTCCAAGTTATGCGGCGTCAGAAAAAGGCTTCCTACGACCGCAGTGGCAGATACTTGCGCGCGCTCGAACCAGGACAAAACGTAACGACATACGACACCGTCCAGAAGATCTGGCGTCCAGCTGTGTACCTAAGACCAGCCCAGGCGCCTAGGTCTATGATTGTGAAGACCGAAGACGGCTGTCAAAGGCGTCGCACATGAGAGCATTCGCGGGAGGCGTCACCGCGGGCTCAAGCAGAGAGCGGCGTTCATGCTGGACAGCAGCAGCTACGTCAAAGTGCAAGACTACGTTAAAACCTTGTCAATACCCACTACCAGGTTAAACTTCTAGACAGTGTCAACAATAAAGGGGAGATGTAGCCAGATTGTGCTAACGTCCTCATAGCCCCCAACCTTTAACACGGGACACTAACGTCACTGACTGCCTAATATATTTATATCGCTCGCTTCGCTGAGTAACACTTTTTGTTACCGGACTGCCAGCCAGTCACACAATGTTTTTATCAACAGCTTCCCGGGAACTACAAATACTAATTATTCCTCATGCATTTACTTACGCTCCTCGACTCGACCCTTCGCTCGAAACGCTCCTTGAGTGGCGTTTCTCCCATCCACAAACCGCCCAAATCTCGAGCATTTCCTCGAGATTGTCAAGGCAGCGATCGAGCTACCTTGAATCATTCCTTGAGAGGAGTTTCTGCGCCAACATTGCCTCTATGGCGGAGGCCATCTCGCTTTGACGGCGTTTCTCGTTCAATTAGGCTGCCACCGCCACGTTCTTTTGACAGTGACGATGCGCGTTTACTACGGAGCTGTCTTCGAACGGTTCGGCAACGGCTACTGTGGTGCCGGGAAAGGCAGGAGTGGTGTCAAGAGAATCACTCACCAGTGCCGTGATGTGTGGTGTTTCGTGCATAAGCCAGTGCATTACCCACCTTCGGGTGCGCGTATACTCGTCCTGCGAGTGCTTTCCAGGGCTTTCAAGTGTTTAGATGAAGTTCGCATACTACATCAGTTCTAGCAATTCGCGAAATCTTGACAAACAAGCGGAGAGAAAACATAATAGCAAACATTCGATGCGCTGCATTCACTGTACTCCTGAGGGGTTTCAACTCCGGTCAATATTGCTACCCTAGCTGAAATAAACGGCAAAGCACACTTTGTTAGATGATCATCTGTATCTACGAGAAGGTAAGTTGGCCTTTTCTTTTTTTCTGTCCCTTTTCTTTCCTGCTTAGATCAAATCACTATAAGACACAGGTAAAGAAGAGCAAAACACAATGCGATTGAGCGCAATGAGCGTAATGTTTTCGCTACCACGCGTAAAACATAGCTTCGATATGGAGTGTGTATGCAGCTCACAGAACCAATGAACAACCACACACAAAAACACAAAAACGCAAACTTATGAAATATAAATACAGCAGATACGGTTTAAGGTTGCTTTTTACAGTTGAACTTCTCATCCCCCCCCTTTAGAGGTATTTCTGGCTACGCCATTGATTGACGAGATAATCGAATTACATAACCATATGCCTGGTGAAGTGCCCAAGTGCCTGAGCCAAACATATGGGATAATAGACAAAGCTCAATAACTCAACGTTGTCTGTTCTTTAACGCAAGAAATAATAATGAATGTGCGCATCGCGAGAAATAAAGAAAAGGCGGCTTGGAGTCCTAGCTATTAGATTTTCTAATATTGTTTCTTGCCTCTTTTTTTCAGGGACCAGGCTTCCGACAGAAGAACACAAAGGAAAGGTTTCCTAAAACATACCGTATTCGCAATGCATTAGCAGAGCTTGCACGACTGTATACAAAAGGACAAAATCTGTAGTGAATGCACGCCACTGCACTGCATAAGACACGCCATGGTGTCTACTACCTTGACTTTAT
>WOVY01007374.1:0-19536 GCA_013436015.1 Rhipicephalus annulatus
AGCAGCGTACTACTTTCCATTTATGCTGATGACATCTGTGTGTGGACATCTGGGTGTGACTCGACTTCACATTCGCGTTTA
Source organism: Rhipicephalus annulatus (assembly GCA_013436015.1). Lineage (NCBI taxonomy): Eukaryota > Metazoa > Arthropoda > Arachnida > Ixodida > Ixodidae > Rhipicephalus > Rhipicephalus annulatus. The sequence continues at coordinate 82 of WOVY01007374.1, forward strand.
ACTTCAGAAGGCAGCATCAGTGACAACGCACCACTTACACAAAGGCTCGAAATCGCAAGTGTAAAGTGTGCAGTCGTGGCTTTCCCCAGAAAGCCAATGTCCGCTTACGGCATATCAATTAACGGGCATTTGTGTCATGCAGCCGGAGTCGCAGATTCTTGGGAGTCACAATCGACCGAAACCTGTCTTGAACCCCACACGTAAACGACGTGAAAAAGCGGCTGAGCGTCATTTGTCACTTGTACAGGTTCCTTGCCGAAAAAGTTGGGGAGTGTCTGTCGAGTCTATGTTACAGCTGTACAGGATACTATTTATTGGATTCCTTCGATACAGCCTACCTGTTATATCTAACGCGTGCAAAGCTAACCTGCGCACACACTCCAAAATATTCAAGTCCAGGCTCTCAGGATATGCCTTGGTTTACCCCGCTGTGCATCGACGGCTGAAACCATTGCCATTGCACAGGACTACTCCGATCATGACGCACATCACCATTGAAACGATGGGTACGTACCTCAGACAACATGCTAGGAATCCTTCCCACCACTTGGCAACCCTCGCAACTGAGAGGCCCCGCTCGAAATTTAGTGTGCAATTGTCTGTGCACATCGTGCATCGTTTACGTCAGGTTTTATGCCTGTGCAGGAATTGGTGTATTCTTCATGGTGCCTGACACTTCCGCAAGTACGTCTTTCCAAGGAATACAGAAAAAATCAAATTTGCCGTTGTCAGCCCTAAAACCATTGAGCTGGCACCTCTTGCACGAAATGAACAATAACCACGTGCACACCAATGGTTCAACACAACGTCTGGTTCTGGTGGTGCGGTGGTGATTCCAGCTTGAGAAATCACTCTGCGAATCAAGCTGTCACACGTCACTGCGTCTCTAGCGGCTGAACTTTCGGCTTGGCGTGGCGCTCTAGAGTACATCTAATCCCAAGACCGAGTGAATGGGCTGTGTTTTCCGACTCGAAACCGGCCTTACAGAGCATGCAGTCAGTCCTTCCGACGAGGTTACCACAGACAGTTAACATATGAGGTTGTCAAGCTTCTTCACCACGTCACAGAACAGTCCACGAGGTCAATTTTCAGTGGCTACCTGGTCGTTGTGGGATTAGCGGCAATGATTTCCGCAGACAACGCGGCTCGAGCATCCCATCAAGAAGAGCACACCCTTCCGATTTCTTTGTCAAGGACAGATGCTGCATACAACTTAGTCACCTGGCACGTAGTCTCTGTCTGCTGGAGTGCATGGACCACTCCAAGCATACGACATACGAGACTCTACCAAAATAAACCCTCGACTGGAACTTGGACCTCCATCCGCACTTCGTCTAGCTGAAGCTTCGCTTCAATGTCGCCTTTGGTTGGGGTGTTGCCTTCACAAAAGCATATACAACCCTCATTGGATTGGCCGACAATGCGGAACGCGACGTCTGCGGCACCGAAGAAGACATTGACCCTCTGCTATGCCGTTTCCCTCCCTCGATTTGCCTCTGAAAGACGAAGCTTTCTGACGCGCTGCGACAGTTGGACGATCGGCCACTCTCTATGCTGACGCTACTAGAGCACTTTCCTCGTCTTTCGCCGGCTCAAAAGGCAGTCAAAGCCGTCTTGTGCTTTTTGGAGACTACAGGCCTATGTGAACACCTTAACCTTTGTGTAGTGCCACCGCTGCATACGCGTCAGCCGATTGACTGACAATCCCTTTTGTGTCTCTTTCCTCTCTCTCTCATCTCTATGTTCCCCTTCTCAATCCCCAACGTAGGGTAGTAAACCGGGCATGTGCCTGGTTAACCTCCCTGTTTTCTCTCTTGTCGTTCTTGTCCTCCTCCCCTCCTTGTTGCCATTAGCTGCGAGGTAACTTTTACCAATGATAGGTTATTCTTTTTTGCATTTCGCTAATACAAACTATTCTAGCGTAAGAGTTACATTTGTGATAAGTCTTCTGATGCACAATAGTGGAGCTTGCTTTGAACGGAATACTGCTTGGCACATTTTTCCCATATTCACCCATAAATAGCGATAAAAAAGAAACAAATATAATGGCAGAGGGCCAGGGGAAGGAAGACTACACGAACTATCGCAGGTTGCAAATGATTTATTCTTAAATCACCATGTGCATAATCCAACTCTGTCGAAGCCTTGCCATCCAGATATTTATGTAGGTGACTTCTACATATACGATAAAAATGAATTCCTGGACTGCAACAAGACATGCATTGTTCCGAGTGCTAGTGAGCTGAACCCTCTCGTAGCGTTTTCATTGTTTCTTACACAATACTGACATACCGGGAAAAGTGCCAGCATGTGTATTTTAACCTAATCAAACCAGTCGAGCTGTGCTAGCTCTTAGAGCTGTGCACGAGCTGCCTTTTTAAGTTAGGCCTGGGCCCGCCGACTGCATCGAAAGTTCGCTTGAGTCCGAGGTTTCGAGCCATCCCGGCCCGGCCCGATGTACAAAAACGAAAACCGTGCGTGGTATGTAGGCTAGCTGCGGAGACAAAATATCGCTTTTCGGCAATGTGACATTGATTCAACATATTAAAAGCGAAGCATAGGCAAACGACATGTGACAGTTCTCTATACACACGTTACGAGAGGTCTAAAAAAAATAACGGGCCGTCCAATGATTAGCGCTAGTTAAGTGTGGCCTTCCTGCGCCACATATTCCGCCGCTCATAAGCTGCGTTATTTCGCTGCTGACAGCCGGCACTGCAAAAAATAGTTTTCTCAGGCATGACGAGCTTGGGACATTTAGAATCTTAGTTCGTCCAGATGTTTAGTACCTGAGATGCAGGACAGGGGGATGAAGCTCATCTTTCGTGCTATAGGTGCTGGAGACATATTCCGGCACATAACCTATATGTTGGGCTTCATACGGGATTGGCAACTATAGCTTGACCTACCCGTTAATAATGCCCACACTTCCCCGAAGTGTATCGTGAGGAATCACGAAGGCATTTTCTTGCGCCGAAAGTACACGAGTTGGTAATTTTAATGGCGTAAATCAATGACGAGACACCTGTCATTGTACCTGACCCCCATAATTCCAGCGTCTTATTACCACAAATGATACACAAACGCTGGCAGCACAAACAATACAAGTGCGTTTCAAACACACTGCATTGAGGCGGAGGCAAGTGGCGTTCAAGTCAAGAAGGCGCGGGGGGGGGGGGGGGACTCCGGTTGATAGGGGCGAGGATAAGCGCGCGCCCATGCACCTGTAGCTGACAACTGCCGACGCCGAAGCTTGACATGGGTGGGGAGTCTAGTTGCTAGGGACGCGCGCGCCTGCAGCTGTTGCTTTGGGAGAGGGCAGTGGAACGAATCCCGACGGACGCCTGACATAGCCCGACTAAGAAATGCATTCGCATTTACAAAAGCTAAGAAGCCCGAGCCCGGCCTGGGCTCGAAATGAGAAGACATTGGTCTATCCGAGTTCCATCCCGCGGTTTGGGCTCGGATAAACGCCTTATCTCGCAAATAACGACAGAACCTACTTCAGGCTTTATCGTTTGAGTGAGTCAAAGTGATGGGTCACTTTACCATTTATTTGTTGCTGATAGCACAATGGTTGAACAGCAAGCGCAAGTTCGGATCTAAGCGGGTGTTGGCGTCTGCGTGGGCATGTTGATTTGTAACTATAGTTACCGGCAGTTACTGATACAGCACTTAAATACATACGACATCAATGCAACGAAGAAAAAAAACATATTGCATTGCTCATAGATGACACGTAACACGTGCCAGACAAGTGTAAGTGTCTCAACCCTGCCATTTGCAAGAGAATATATATATTATATATCTGGAACTATGTCTTGTTGCGCTAACGCCAAACTTGCGTACTCCCCGTAGCCTTGGTAGTGCTGAACAGCAGCGGCGAGATGTAGCATAGGTTAGCAGGCAAGCTTGCGCATTCATGTGCTTCGGTTGCTGAAAGTTGACTAATGCATCATTATCTCTCTCTCTCTCTCTCTCTCACACACACACACACACACACACACACACACACACACACACACACACACACCACACACACACACACACACACACACACGCACACACGCACACACACACACACACACACACACACACACACTATTACACGCACGTACAAAGTGCGCAATCAGTTTTCTTTACAATTGCATCCATATTGCCAGGTTATTATTATTGTCTCGTGCCCAACTGACAATGGTACGCCTAATAAAGATAACTTGACATTAGGAACTAATCAGTTGATAAGCCGTCTTGCTCGAAACAGACTACAAATTAGTGTCCCCTTTAGTAAATTATTTATCGTCATATTCGCTACCAAATTGAACATTTCAATTTGCTGCAGCGCATTGCCTTTTTTTTAGTTCATCGTGCGGATGCTGCTGTTCATTTGATTAGCTCTATGAAAAATATTAAGCTTTTTCAATAGCCCTGAGCTCTTTCTTTTTGGATATGTCAGTTGAAAACATTACTTATAATGCGGCCAATATATCCAGCAAAGAGCTCCGTTTTCCTCAAATTGCTGGTAGAAATCAGGAATTTGAGCCGTAGAATAAAAGCAGGAAAAGAGAAATGAATGCCGATATTAGTGAGTGGAAGTCGCCTTTGTGAAGGAATGCTTCTGTTGGCCCGATCGAGTCTCATTTTCTTTCATTCCTCGGTTGATTTCTTTTCCCGGGTAGCATGATTGGTTCTTTCTTCGAAGATTACATTTCATATCGCGCTTACATTTATATGTCTGTCGTTGAGCTACAGGCAACACTGGCCGAGACGGGGCAATCACACCTGTTTCAGATTCGGTAGAAATTCAACATAGCACATATTAACCGCATCGTGAAGGGGCCCGCATTCAAAGAATGAAAAAAAGAATGATAGCCGTTATTAAAACGTTTCGTAACAATGAGCTGGCAAGCATTTAGGGGTCATTTCGAATGACTCTCTCATTACCTTTTTAAATTCCTCCTTCTCATTGTACCATGACGTGATTGTCGATGCGGGAATTGGTAAAAAATGGTGTCCTTCATTTCCGTTTCTCTAATCTTGCCTTCACTTGCGTTTAGAAATTATAGTGGCTTTATAAGAGAGATACAGGTTGGCGAACAATGACCTCTGCATGATGAAACGTGTTTTTGATTTGGGTATTGTAATGATCAAATGAAGAAAAAAAAGATCACCGCCATATTTACAAAGTGAATTATGTTAGAAGAGCTTGATCGGAGGAGCACGAGACGTTTCTTGGCGGAACTATTTTTTGCAGGAAGGCTTGTTAACGAGCTGATGCATGATGTGTACGCCGAAGGCAACGTGGTCGGGCACTTTCCCCCTCCGATACTGCACAGCATTGGCCATGTCGATCGACACGTTAACCATCTGCCCCTTATGCCATACTGGCCGCTGCCATGAATCAAATGCCCAACGATCATAAATGTCAGACGCAGATCTATCAGGCATTCTTCAAAGGAGTTGAGAGCAGGCAGGCTATAGAGGACTTGGGAGGATGTTGGTTGCCGGGCGTAACAGTTATCGTGAGAACTTGTCGCGTTCCGCCATGCCTACGAAGGGACGAGAACGAAGTGGACATAGTCGCGAAGAGGTGAGCGCGCGAGTAATTGAAAACCGACGGATAGATGGATGATGTATCCGGCTGTGCCCTTTAGATCGGATGGTGGCTGACTCCACCTTGCCATAAAGTTAAGTACTATCACCGTGTGTTTAAGGATTGAATTTCACTCGCGCCTCGATTGTAGCCACCAGTCAGTTAGCCTCCTCCTGGTTGTCCTACCCATTAAAGTCTATTTTGCCTTCACTGTTTTTAAACCCCAATGCTTTGAAAAATTTGGCGCCATTATCTTAGACTATAGCGCGGATCCCTTTACAGAACATTATCAAATGTTCCGCCGTTTCCTCCTCCTCTCCATACGCATTACATACCGTGTCCGTGCCTTCGTATTTTGCTCGGTACGTCTTGGTCCATATACTCCCGTTCTAGCCTCGAAGAGCAGAGAACTACCCCGAGAATTATCGTAGATCTTTTCCCTTGCAATTTTTCTGCTTAAAAGTTCGGTAAGTCTCCAGTGATGATTTCGTAAGCACTCCCAACTTCCACATGTCCCTCTCTGTTTCCTTCACCTTCTTTTAAGAGATGTTTCCTTTTGTCTTGGTATTCTGCTGTTGTCTAAATACTTGCTTGACAGTTTTCGAGTTCACTCCCTCCATTTAGTATCAACATTCTTCATGTAGAAGTAGCTGAAAACTTTCCTAGCCCAACGCTCCTCTCACATTTTTCTCAATCGCTCCTCAAATTCTATTTTGCTGGTAGCTTCCCCGCACTCAAACGTTGTCCATCCCAAGTCACCCTCTACTCCCTAATTTGGGGGTATTCCCGTATGCTCCCCAAGCAAGTCTACCTATCCCACGTTGTTTAATTTCCAATCTTGCTTGAACTTCTGATTTCATGCACAATATTGCATTGCCGAACGTCAAACCCGGGACCATTAACGCCTTTCCAAATCCCTCTCACAGCATCACGCCTATTGTAGTTCCACAGTGCCCTATTTTTCATTACAGTTGCATTCCTGGTGCCCTTAGTCATTACTTATCTTTCGTGCTCCCTTAGATACTGAGCCACGTTATTTATCTATACGCCCAAATATTTGCATTTATCCACTATTTTCTACCATGTCTTCTTTTATCTTATGCTCACTGTCTTTATTATAACTGAGAATCATGATTGCTGATTTTTCCCTGCTGAGCTTCAAATTTAACCTATCTCCCTCATTACCATAGATGTCGATCAATGCCTGATCATCTTCCATGTTGTCGGCTATTAATACTACGTCACCTGCATACATCAATGCTGGTAATGACTCTTCAATGTGTTTTTCCTTGCTTGGCAAAAGAGAGGCTTAAGCCGAGTTGACTCCCCTCTAATTTGGCTTCTAGTCCCTGGACATACAGCATAAATAACAAAGGTGACAAGGGACATCCATGTCGAAGCCCGCGTCGTATCTCTATAGGTTCAGATACCTGTTCTTCCCATTTGATAACTATATACCTTGTTACTTTTATAAGATATCCTTTAGAAGGTTAGTTATTCCATCTTCCACATCTAGTGTGTCCAGTATTCCCCACAAGTTTTTTTGAATCACACTATCCTATAAGCTCTCTTGATATCTAGAAATGCCAGCCACGGGGGACTGTGTTCTTTTTACGCTATTTAAATACACTGCATCAATGAAAACAGATTGTCCTCCAACCTCCTTCGTTTACGGAAACCATTTTGTAGTTCTCCCAGCACGCATTGGGTGGCGGCCCACCATCTAGTGAGCATCATTGGAATCACCGAAGAGGCGACCGGAGTGGCGACCTTTGATTGATTGATTGATATGTGGGGTTTAACGTCCCCAAACCACTGATGATTATGAGAGACGCCGTAGTGGAGGGCTCCGGAAATTTCGACCACCTGGGGTTCTTTAACGTGCACCCAAATCTGAGTACACGGGCCTACAACATTTCCGCCTTCATCGGAAATGCAGCCGCCGCAGCCGGGATTCGAACCCGCGACCTGCGGGTCAGCAGCCGAGTACCTTAGCCACTAGACCACCGCGGCGGGGCGTGGCGACATTTAGCGGTGACTAGAGAAGTGTACACTGGCAACAATAGTGTACACACTGGCGGCCACCGCACAGAGGCGAGCATAAGTATCTTGCTGAGCAAGCTGCTAAACCTGACTAAAAGGAGGTGATGATCATTATCTCACGTTTTGCGCACATTTACACCTGTTTTCCACGTTGTCATTTTTTCCTTTAAATTTAATTCTTAGAAATGCAATCTTTCTTTTAATGCTGCACTCGACACTCAAGATACATGTGTTTTAGCATTTAACAGCGTGACGTCATGTCTCTGGTGTTCTGTGTCTTGTCTGTGACTGTCTGTGCTTGACTCGAACCTTTTCTGCGCTCAGAAGCATCCTGGAAACAAACTAGCATCACCGAGCTAAAGCCTAGCGACATCATAGAAACAACTTTGCTTAGAAACATACGAGGGACGCCCAAGCCACGCCATAAGGGGCTTCGCCCCTAAAAAGCATCAACAAATACGGCTTCGGTGTTTTCTTGCGTCACACTTTATTTTTTGATCCACAGAATATGTTCATGATGACGCTATGCTGTCAATTCTTCAGCCAGTCTCAGTTTTATTGTTTTTTTTACGACCAAGATAATTCCAAGTTGACGTCTGGTCTCGCCGCCGTGGTCTAGTGACTAAGGTACTCGGCTGCTGACCCGCAGGTCGCAGGATCGCATCCTGGTGGCGGTGGCTGCATTATTGATAGAGGAGAAAATGCTGTAGGTCTGTTTGCTCAGATTTGGGTGCACGTTAAAGAAGAACCCCAGGTGGACGAAAATTTTGAGCCTTCCACTACGGCGTCTCTCATAATCATATGTTAGTTCTGGGAAGTTAATCCCCACATATCGATCATCAATCAGGTTGTCCTTTGTCGTACGTCACTGTTAAAAGAGCAGTGAGTTCGTCTTACATTCATATAATGACATGTAAGGAGACCGTCCTTTCCATGCGCTCCTTGCCAGCTCCTACATTTTGTTATCGCTACAAATGAGCCCCGGCAAGTGTTTTCATCTAGTAGGCGGATAACAAAACGGTGCGTCGTCCACTGCGGTACTTCTGGTTTGATGCCTGATTGATTGATTTGTGGGGTTTAATGTCCCAAACCCACCATATGATTATGAGAGACGCCGTAGTGGAGGACTCCGGAAATTTTGACCACCTGGGGTTCTTTAACGTGCACCTAAATCTGAGCACACGGGCCTACGACATTTCCGCCTCCATCGGAAATGCAGCCGCCGCGTTTGATGCCTGCTGCGCGGTGTAATCGGAAAAGGAACACGTGTGATTCTGCAACGAATTTGTGGCCGCTTGTTCAGTGATTTTGTTCTTGAATTCCTTTGCGAATGAATGCACGATAGTATGAACATTTCAGATAACGAAATGAAAAGTAGAAGTGAGCAAGCGCGAGGAACTGGGAAAGGCGGGTTTCGAGCGCAGCAAGCGGTTATCCTTTGAAACACGCAGTATACCTTTTGTAGAATCACGTCGCTTTAGTATTTTCGAGCATAAACGGTGAGCACTTCAGTATCCCTCACACATATGAGCCCACGCTGCCAACTGTCAACATACGATCGAAGACAGCATACTATAAGTATACGTACTCTGCCTGATCAAGTACATCGATACAATATTTGCATTGCATATTGCGCCTAGCCGATTGTCTGTCAAATATATGGAAACAGCTGAGCACGTAAAAGGGCCTTGGGGCAAAACTATCGCTCAATTGATAGTACCATGGGATGTAAGACGATTTAAGTCTCTTTTGAAGCAACTATAGCGCCAATGGCCTGCGTTATACTCAGGCGTATATGTGTATGTTGAGTGCGGAGAATTTCGCGTATACATTTAAACACAATGTCCGTGTGTGTGAGGCAATGACATCTCACGTAAAGGGTGATTATAAGGCGTAAAAAAACATAAAACTACGAGTGCATTTAATTTTAGAGTATGCCGAATGGCATATTTGCAACAGAAAAGTAAATAAATATTTTATGGGTCGGAAACATCAGAATAAGTGGACCGATATTTCCCGAGGCTTACGTACAAAAATCAATGTCACAATAATTCGCGATAGCATGCGCCCTTTGCTGCAACGCGAGCACGTGTATGGAGGTATATGACGTTTTAATAGAAAAATTGACCGCTCGCCACCGTTATAAACATCTCGTGGTGACTTCATTCGTTACTATAGCTGCATGGCACACGAAAGAATTATATGGCAATTATATAGCAATATTGCCATTCCGTTTTTGCCGCACCAAATTCTTTTCAGCAGCCTTCTTACCGAAAACAGCCGCCGATTGGAACCACCTTCCCTCTTCCGTTGTAACAATAACAGACCCTTTGTTATTCAAGACTGCAATTTCTCAGCAATGCTTGTAACTATACGCAGTTCCATTATCTATCTTTGTCTTGTATGTGCTTGAATTCTTACTTATACATTTTTAGTTGACTTATGTTGCCTTCCTGATTTGCGCATCTGACACTTGTTTCTTTATTTTGTCTGTTTTTTTCTTGTGTGTTATAAATGTTCTACCCACCCCCTCTGTAATGCCCTACGGGCCCTGAGGGTATTCTAATAAATAAATAAATAAATAAATAAATTTGTGAGAAGAGGCATCATGAGTGCTAGGTACGTGGAACACGTACAGAAAGCGACGACAGAAAGAAGAATGCCCGTATGGCAGCACGGCCTCTAAGTGGAAGTCAAAGTAGACGGGCGCCGTAGCCCGCAATCCTTTGCGGGAGCCACGATCTTGCTCTCCGCCTATTGCAAAGCCACCACCAACTGGTTTTCAGATCTTACGATTCCAGCGTCAAGTTTGCGTGAACGTGGAGATACACTGCGTTTGCATCCAGTGTTTGTGCACCGCTTCCTCCTTGAAGACGCGTCGTAAAATGGACGAATGAGGTATGCTGCGCTGGGTAGCACCCGAAGACTGATGTCTCCCGTCAACGAACAAGTATCGTACGGAAGGTGTATGCAAATACATGGTGTATTTTAAGTGAGGATGCATGTTTCTTCAATCAAAGAAGTTCCGACAGTCCTTACCAGCACATGACATTTGCATTAAGAAGCATTATGGGCATTGAAACTTTCGGTACACCACGCTATCGTCCAGAAATAACGTCGCCTATACATATATATATATATATATATATATATATATATTCTCTCCTTTTGTTTACCGACTTTTGTGCAGGGTTGTAAGTATGCCGGGCTCTCTATAGATATAGTCCAGGCGAATGCCCGATTTTTACGTGACTGTCATCGTCCCATATCTTTAGGTCTCTTAGTAAGTACTTTGATGTGCGTTAGACAATGTTAAATGGGACTCGCATTACTCGCTCGCCTACCGCGTTCAATAACACTTTGTTCAGGCAAACTATACCTGACTGATCTGAACGATCTTAAGAGCGCAGCTCTTTGGCGACCGTTGCTGTCGGTGGAGTAACCGTGTGGACGAGTGCGTGCCACAGGAATTGAGTAGGCCCCGCTTCCGTGCACAGCAGATGCGAGTGTCAAACGAAAAGGAAGCATGTGCTACAGGAATTCCAACATTTGTTTTTTTTTTTTCAAGTCAAGTCAAGTTTATTTCCAACAACATCAAGTCGGAGGTCCTTAGGCGAAAAGATGTCGGAGACATCTTGAGAGAGCCCAAGAACCCGTTCCAGAGCAGCAGGCATTTTACAAAAATATCGCGTAATTCACTGTACATGCATAAGCCAAAATGAGAGCTTAGTACTTTTTCCTTTTAGTGAACAAAATACACACATAATTTCACGTAGGTCGCATAAATCTTGTATGCACATGCGCAAAACAACAATTCTTATACAGAAAGGAAAGAAAACATGTAAAAAACATGATAACGAAAGATAGCTAGTGCTGTTTGAGCAATTCCTATGCGTGTAACAACATACTTCGTACATGTTTCTTGAATATACGTTCAGGCAGTTCGAAGTCGATACTGGTTAAGAATTTGTTCAATATTGTTGGTATCTGGTGGTGTAGAAGGCATTCTCCGTAACGTGTGCGAGAAAAGGGAACTGGTCTTAGTTGATTTCGGAGAGCGTATCGACAGGAGCTGTCAATTGAATGCTGATGAAGTTTGTTTTTCTGAATATAAAGTATTAGTTTATATGTGTAAAGGTCACTTGCTCTAATAAGATCATGATTTATAAAGAGCTGATGAGTACGTAGTTCGCTAGGAAGCCCATAAAATTTTTCAAATATTCTAAGAACCTTTTTCTGTAACGTCTCTAGTTTGTTGAGGTTCTGAGCAGACGTTTTTGCCCATACTAGTGCGCAGTAAGATAACCGAGAATAGAAATGGGCGTAGTATATAGCCTTTTTAAGCCATAATGGTACAAGGTCTGATAACTTATATATGCAGCCAACAGTTTTACCTAATTCAGAGACAAGTTTTGATATATGTGTGTTCCATGACATGTTTTCCTCAAACCATACTCCTAGAAATTTTTGCGTTTTAACACATTCCAGCGTGGTGCCCTGAAAGGAGAAATTCAGTGTAATGCATGGCTTATTAGGAGGCCTAAATATAACATATTTTGTTTTACTTGCGTTTAAGTCAAGCTTGTTTTCATGGAGCCACAGTTCCAGGTGTCTTAAATAATTAGTTACAGTAACTTGAAGATCGGCCACTGTATCAGCACTGAAAAGGCATTCGTGTCATCTGCGTACATGACTAGTTTTTCTGTGTATGGGATATTACATATATCATCTATATAAAGTATAAATAACAAGGGTCCTAAGATAGAACCTTGTGGAACGCCTTGCTTAAGTTCTGTTGCTTCTGACGCTAAGCTTCCGAGTGTAACATATTGTTTTCTATCAGATAAGTAATTCGTAATAAGTTTAAGAGCAGCGCCACGCAATCCATAGTCAAATAATTTTTCTTCTAGAATGTCATGTTTTATGCTATCGAAAGCCTTCTTCAGGTCAAGGAACAGTCCTACTGTATATAGTCTTTTTTCAAAATTGTTCAGTATGACCTCTTTTACGTTTAATAGGGCTAATTCAGTGGACTTTCCTTTCTGGAAACCATACTGAGCAGGGTTTATTATTTGATACTTTGAAAGAAAGTTCCTTAGTCTACAATTTATGGCACTCTCAAATACCTTCGATAGCACTGGTAAAACAGAGATAGGCCTATAATTAGAAATGTCATTCAAAGCACCGCCTTTGTGCACAGGACATACACGCGCAAGCTTGAGTTCTGAGGGGAAAATACCAGAAACTAACATGCAATTAATAATATGAGCCAAGGGCTCCGATATAAGGTCCGCAACGTGCTTCAAGGGCGCTGCACTTAAGTCATCAGCGCCTCTTGCGACATTGTTACGTAGTCTAATTATCGAGCTGTGTACCTCTGAAGGTGTCACTGGACTTAGACTGATTGTGTTAGGCTCTCTCGTTCTACGGGTAATCCTTTCTTGCGTACAATGTCCTGAAAGAGGCACATAATCACCAGAATGGGCAAAATATTCGTTCATAGCCGTGATAGCTGCTTCGTCGCTCATATCTTGGGAGAAGGCTTTGACATTAATACGCATTTTACTTTCGGTAAATTGTCCCAGGTTATTCACTTCATTCCACAGTTTACGAGGATCATTATAAATCTTGGCGAATAGGCATTCATAATAAATCTTCTTAGCCTTGCGTATGTCGGCGTTTAGCTTATTGCGATACGTTTTGAATTTTTTCAGCACCTCTAGGTCGCGTGTTTGGACAAACTTATGATACATTTTGTTTTTCGTTTTGATTCTTTTGTGAAGATTCTTGTTGATCCATGGTTTACGAATTTTCGTTTTCTTTATTGTGTATGTCACCATAGGAAAACTGTTGTCATAACATGCTTTCAGATAGCGCGAGAAAGCGCTATATGCGTGATCTGAATTTTGCTCAGCGTACACAAAAGACCAGTCCGTATGGGTTATTTCAGAACGAAATTTTTCTAGGGTGAGCTGGTTTATGACGCGGTACGTTGTTTTTTCATTGTACCTAGGCTTATTCGTTGCAGTGGAAAAAAGAGCAAAAATGGGTAAGTGGTCACTAAGGTCGAGTGAAAATAAGCCTGTAAAAGTCTTATTCGTCGGCACGTTTGTGATACAGACGTCCAGAAGAGTGGCGCTATGGTCCGTGATTCGGCTAGGCAGACCGATAGTGTTTTCACTACAATAGGTGGACAGAATAGTTTCAAACTGTATAGTGGCAACGTCATCGCTTAGCATGTTCATATTTACGTCACCCATCAGAAAAAATGGCACGCGGAACGAGTGAAGCTTAGATATAATGGTTTCAAAAATAACAAGAAAATCATGATTTGCTGCTTGCGGGTGGCCGATACACTGCAGTAACTAGAACATTTGGTAATCGGATTGTAATACATTCAACGGTAGTCGTCAAAAAGGTTAGCTCCTCAATAATATCATGAGGAATACAGTCCTTCACGTACAAAGCAACGCCTCCGCCACGACTATTAGTCCTGGTAACACCATTGTATTTGTAAGACTGTAGTTGTGAAGGACAGTCATTAGGAGCGAGCCATGTCTCGGAAAGCAAAATTACATCGAATTTTATAGCTAAGGAATCGAGGAACATGCTGAGATCAGAAACCTTATTTTTAATACTGCGCACGTTCAAATGTAAAGCACTGAAGTGCCTTCCAATATGCGTGACCGCTTTGTTAAAACTGTCTGCATCATGGTATTGACAACTGTCAAATAACGCCATTTCGCAGCAGACTGTATCAATTCAGAGTGCCTGTTCGATACCTAGCGGCACATCTTTTCTAAATCGTCGCGTTCAGCAATTCTGAGCACCTCTGATGATTCCGTTTTCCTGGCAAAAATTTTTCCATTGCGCGTCCACACGTATTTCCATCCAACGCCACGCTTCTTAGCTATGGTTGCGCCTAGGAGTTGTTTCCCAAGCTGGGTTAGGTTTTCATTGACAAATATAGGATCGGTTGACTGGAAACCAATTTTGTTAGCAGAAAGACGTGCCCTCTTGGCCTTAGCCAGGACGGCATCTCGTTTCTCCCGGCGAACAAATCGTACAATGATATTCTTTACATCGGGATCTTTTGTTCCCATTCTGTGACAAACATCAATATCTGTGGAAGTGATGGGTTCCCCGACTGCTGAGCAAATATTCTGGACTACTTCGGAAGGGTCACCTTCATTGGGCACGCCCTTGATTTCAAGGTTGTTTGCTCTGGTATACGCCTCCAGGTCCTCAACTTTCATGCGTAATTTCTTCGTCTCCATCATGAGAATATCGTTTGCCTTTCGCGCATCTGCGAGTTCTTTTCGTAACGATCTTATCTCTTCGGAGAGCGGCTTTATGTCATCACACACTGCACTACAATAGTCCACACTTTTTTTAAAATCGCGGAGTTCCTTCCGTATCTCTCGCTGAAATACGTCTAGTTCCTTATTCATCCTTCAACAAGACAACAGCAGCTGACACAACGTATACAATGGTGCTTGGCAGCAGTGCTAGCAATAACAGAGTTTAGGTGTAGTAGTGAAATTCTCACCTGCGTACAGAGAATATCTGTTAGCGACGTGAAGCTTGCGAGCACTGCTGCCAAACTGCCGTCAGAGCGGAAGTTTCCTGACTTATGAAGTGCTCGTGTTCTGGGGACACGTCATCCGCGCAGGCGCAATTCGTTCCGCAGCCACTTCTTGTAGATGGCGTAGAACTGCACTGTATGTCGTCACAATGTGCGCCGATTTGGCTGTCCGAAATAGTGCTCTCGTCAGTGGTACTGCTTGCAGTGTGCGGCGATAACGATCCCAGGAATGTGATCAGCTGCGTACAGAGAATATCTGTTAGCGACGTGAAGCTTGCGAGCACTGCTGCCAAACTGCCGTCAGAGCGGAAGTTTCCTGACTTATGAAGTGCTCGTGTTCTGGGGACACGTCATCCGCGCAGGCGCAATTCGCTCCGCAGCCACTTCTTGTAGATGGCGTAGAACTGCACTGTATGTCGTCACAATGTGCGCCGATTTGGCTGTCCGAAATAGTGCTCTCGTCAGTGGTACTGCTTGCAGTGTGCGGCGATAACGATCCCAGGAATGTGATCAGCTGCGTACAGAGAATATCTGTTAGCGACGTGAAGCTTGCGAGCACTGCTGCCAAACTGCCGTCAGAGCGGAAGTTTCCTGACTTATGAAGTGCTCGTGTTCTGGGGACACGTCATCCGCGCAGGCGCAATTCGTTCCGCAGCCACTTCTTGTAGATGGCGTAGAACTGCACTGTATGTCGTCACAATGTGCTCCGATTTGGCTGTCCGAAATAGTGCTCTCGTCAGTGGTACTGCTTGCAGTGTGCGGCGATAACGATCCCAGGAATGTGATCAGCTGCGTACAGAGAATATCTGTTAGCGACGTGAAGCTTGCGAGCACTGCTGCCAAACTGCCGTCAGAGCGGAAGTTTCCTGACTTATGAAGTGCTCGTGTTCTGGGGACACGTCATCCGCGCAGGCGCAATTCGCTCCGCAGCCACTTCTTGTAGATGGCGTAGAACTGCACTGTATGTCGTCACAATGTGCGCCGATTTGGCTGTCCGAAATAGTGCTCTCGTCAGTGGTACTGCTTGCAGTGTGCGGCGATAACGATCCCAGGAATGTGATCAGCTGCGTACAGAGAATATCTGTTAGCGACGTGAAGCTTGCGAGCACTGCTGCCAAACTGCCGTCAGAGCGGAAGTTTCCTGACTTATGAAGTGCTCGTGTTCTGGGGACACGTCATCCGCGCAGGCGCAATTCGTTCCGCAGCCACTTCTTGTAGATGGCGTAGAACTGCACTGTATGTCGTCACAATGTGCGCCGATTTGGCTGTCCGAAATAGTGCTCTCGTCAGTGGTACTGCTTGCAGTGTGCGGCGATAACGATCCCAGGAATGTGATCAGCTGCGTACAGAGAATATCTGTTAGCGACGTGAAGCTTGCGAGCACTGCTGCCAAACTGCCGTCAGAGCGGAAGTTTCCTGACTTATGAAGTGCTCGTGTTCTGGGGACACGTCATCCGCGCAGGCGCAATTCGTTCCGCAGCCACTTCTTGTAGATGGCGTAGAACTGCACTGTATGTCGTCACAATGTGCGCCGATTTGGCTGTCCGAAATAGTGCTCTCGTCAGTGGTACTGCTTGCAGTGTGCGGCGATAACGATCCCAGGAATGTGATCAGCTGCGTACAGAGAATATCTGTTAGCGACGTGAAGCTTGCGAGCACTGCTGCCAAACTGCCGTCAGAGCGGAAGTTTCCTGACTTATGAAGTGCTCGTGTTCTGGGGACACGTCATCCGCGCAGGCGCAATTCGTTCCGCAGCCACTTCTTGTAGATGGCGTAGAACTGCACTGTATGTCGTCACAATGTGCTCCGATTTGGCTGTCCGAAATAGTGCTCTCGTCAGTGGTACTGCTTGCAGTGTGCGGCGATAACGATCCCAGGAATGTGATCAGCTGCGTACAGAGAATATCTGTTAGCGACGTGAAGCTTGCGAGCACTGCTGCCAAACTGCCGTCAGAGCGGAAGTTTCCTGACTTATGAAGTGCTCGTGTTCTGGGGACACGTCATCCGCGCAGGCGCAATTCGCTCCGCAGCCACTTCTTGTAGATGGCGTAGAACTGCACTGTATGTCGTCACAATGTGCGCCGATTTGGCTGTCCGAAATAGTGCTCTCGTCAGTGGTACTGCTTGCAGTGTGCGGCGATAACAATCCCAGGAATGTGATCAGCTGCGTACAGAGAATATCTGTTAGCGACGTGAAGCTTGCGAGCACTGCTGCCAAACTGCCGTCAGAGCGGAAGTTTCCTGACTTATGAAGTGCTCGTGTTCTGGGGACACGTCATCCGCGCAGGCGCAATTCGTTCCGCAGCCACTTCTTGTAGATGGCGTAGAACTGCACTGTATGTCGTCACAATGTGCGCCGATTTGGCTGTCCGAAATAGTGCTCTCGTCAGTGGTACTGCTTGCAGTGTGCGGCGATAACGATCCCAGGAATGTGATCAGCTGCGTACAGAGAATATCTGTTAGCGACGTGAAGCTTGCGAGCACTGCTGCCAAACTGCCGTCAGAGCGGAAGTTTCCTGACTTATGAAGTGCTCGTGTTCTGGGGACACGTCATCCGCGCAGGCGCAATTCGCTCCGCAGCCACTTCTTGTAGATGGCGTAGAACTGCACTGTATGTCGTCACAATGTGCGCCGATTTGGCTGTCCGAAATAGTGCTCTCGTCAGTGGTACTGCTTGCAGTGTGCGGCGATAACGATCCCAGGAATGTGATCAGCTGCGTACAGAGAATATCTGTTAGCGACGTGAAGCTTGCGAGCACTGCTGCCAAACTGCCGTCAGAGCGGAAGTTTCCTGACTTATGAAGTGCTCGTGTTCTGGGGACACGTCATCCGCGCAGGCGCAATTCGCTCCGCAGCCACTTCTTGTAGATGGCGTAGAACTGCACTGTATGTCGTCACAATGTGCGCCGATTTGGCTGTCCGAAATAGTGCTCTCGTCAGTGGTACTGCTTGCAGTGTGCGGCGATAACGATCCCAGGAATGTGATCAGCTGCGTACAGAGAATATCTGTTAGCGACGTGAAGCTTGCGAGCACTGCTGCCAAACATAAACAGGAGCTTTGTTTAACTACGCTAATTCCTATTCAAATAATGAATGCACTGTCTGGTCTGAACGAGTGACAAACAATTATTGCACTCCTTTAATTCTACCTAGGGTGTCTTTTCTTTTTCAGAAGAAAAAGTATCACTGAATTAAGTCATCCATTCTTGGCCGATCCCCCTGAGCGGGTACGAGCCATGACAGTGAATTCATCATCATCATCATCATCATCATCATCATCATCATCATCATCATCATCTCCAGAATTGCTACTTAATATGCTGCAAAGTTGGTCAAAGGCTTGCTGGTAGTGGCTGTGTGCTTCTTGTTCCCTGGCGCGTACCAATAGTGTCGGGGGCACTTGCTGCGCCTCGCATAAACCACACATCGCGCCACACCATTGTTAATGGTGGGTGACATCAATGTAGACACGAAAACAAACAAGACCCTCCCACCACTTATGCGCAACAACATCGCGTTCTTATTCAATCGTAACTCGTCGCACTGATTGTTACCACCTCGAGAAACACTTGCATAGACCTCGCCTTTAAGAAGTGGACATTGATGCAGGGGGTAGAACGTATTTCTCCTGACATTCTTCCAGCTCGAAAATTCCTTCTTGACATTAAAAGACTGGCAGACATCTGTTCCTAGACAGAGTTGCGGAAAATAAACAGTGGTATGCAACTGTGCCTACTTACATGTCTCTCAAATGGTTTGACTCAACCTATCGCAAAGTAAAAACTAACCATGCAACGCGCTCAGAATTCGCATTTGGAAGTGTCACAATTGTCGGTGATTATTTTTTAATTGAGTCACCACATGTGGTCACCATGTGTCGAGACATAACCATGGAAGAAAAGTTCTATCTTGGCCGCTGAATCCAGCGGCCGTGGTTCTTTCTTTTCATAATCGGCGTCCAGATTTTACGCAAGTGAGAGTATCGTCCGACGGGGCTCGTGTTTGCAGCATTACGCAAAACTAGAGCAACCGACACACAATCGATCCCAGGAAAGCACCATGGACATCCCTTGTGTTTTCGTAACTGTATCGTAATAATTCTCACTTATATAGAAAGAAATTAAAGGGGACAAAAATTAACTTTCCGTTGGTTGGATCCGAGCCCGCAACATTTGAATTTAGTGGTTTTCATTGATTATGGAGCCGGTGTTTGGCATGTTTATTGTCGTCAGGT
>WOVY01007375.1:0-42128 GCA_013436015.1 Rhipicephalus annulatus
ACGTAACCATAACGTTCTTTTACCTAAGGTACGTAGTAATTATGGTAATCTAACCGCTGAATTTTCATTTATAGCATTTTGGAACACACTACCAGCTGTTATTAAAACTGCAAGAAACTTGCATAACTATAAAAAAATTAAAATCACATATTATGCTTGCTTTGTTTTACTGTGACTTACCATAGCTCCACCTTGTATGACTGTCCACATCTATGTATTGAAGCTTTTTGTATACTTTTTGAGTTATACCCGTTCACATTATTCATCGTGTCATTTGGTTTTATTTTATGTGTGCTTTCCTTGATATATATATATATCTATACCTCTCTCTCTCTCTCTCTCTCTATATATATAGATATATATATATATATATATATATATATATATATATATGTGTGTGTGTGTGTGTGTGTGTGTGTGTGGCGCTATGATGAATGGGTGACATGGCCTGGCTCATACCCATGTTTATTCCATTCTCACTTCTTCTTCATCGGCTTCTACCCATCCCTGCCTTTTTTCGTCACAGGATTCCCCCTCTCCGCGAAAGAAGTTGTGTCAGACGAACAGAAATTATAAACTGAACATGCACGACTTAAAAGTGAACACAGTCAAAAAAGAAAGGTCGTTCCTAGTGCCAGGAAGTTTCCGTAAGCACACTTTAGCTTCACAGAAGAGTGCAGCAGTCCGGCAAGTGCTGGAGTTCTGGTGGGCGAGGCTGACTGTTGCGTACTGGAAAACACAAGTGCAGCTTGAACGTTGAAACTGCAGATGATACAACTGATTGTGTACTTGCAAAGAATGAACGTGGTGCGAAGGCTTTCAAGCACCAGCAGCATGTTTTGGGTAGAGGTTTTGCTCTTTGCATTAATTTGTACACATGCAGTGCCACCCGTCTGTGTGCTTGTTGACCAAGACTGATGCTGTGATGTCTGTGTCCTTCCGTAATACAGGGTGTGGCTTTGCGCCTTCTTCGTCGCTTTGTGTCCTGTTGTCTGAAAAGATTTGATTGTAGACTTAATCGTGATCTCTCTTAGAGAAAACTTGTGCGATGTTCCTTTTAGCGAAAATGTCTTGAATTAGAAGATTTGTTTGTCTTAAGCAAGACATATTTAATTTGTCGTCGCTTCACTTGACCCGCTTGTAGATGCCTTTGTTTATTCCTCGCGTGTTCTTTCAAAGATTTTTCCGTTTGTAGTCGTCCTTGCTGGTGTAGCCCATGGAGATTCTGTTGTTCTTGGGCTTGCTTCTGCTGGCATTGATAGTGTTCATGTGGTAGGAGCTGAGGTGGCAGCCGTTTTTGACCATGGCACTGATCTTCAAGGCAGCTTGATGTGGTGTTCAGTAGGCAGATGGTAGTCAGTGGACTTTTATGCTGCATTTCGGGTAATGAAGGTTGTGCGCTCGAATTTACTGGAGAGTCTTCGGAGGCTCTTGTGACGCTGTTCCTAATGGACGCTTCTGGCTCTCGGCAACGTTTGCGATTTGATGCTTCCGAGCCTCCTGTGTTGTTAAGATTCTGAGGTGTTCGTGTACTGGATGGTGACACCGCAGCAGGTGTAGTTTAGTCAGATTCCAGTTGTAAATGTTTTTCTTTCTATGTAACTAACGAGTTAATCTGTTCTGATGCATGCATCTGCAAAGAAGGGCCAGAGCCCGGCTGAGTATCTTCAGGGTTCCTCACCTCCACATCAACCGTAGTAAGCATGTGAGATGCGAGGTGAGCGTTGTGAGCAACTAAAGAGCCAAGCGACGGAAAAGTAGGAGGTGGTTGAAGTGCGCGAGAAAGAAAGTACTTCCCACAGTGTGGCTCTCTAATTTGAGGGCTACGGTGCAGTGATGATGTAAAAGTTGGTTTTCGATCGGGCAGTTGCAAAACGCGGTGCGGAGGAGGGTACACTCTTCCTGCAAACAGATCTGGCTGCCTTCATTGAGAGGGTGCTTTAATTGTTCTTGTTTCAAAGGCCGATTCATTTTTGGTGTTCCAATGCGTGAGCAGTGCTTTTGACTGCAGCGACTGAGTGCGATTGTTTCCAGATAGTTGGCAATAAGGAAGTCTTTATCATAGTCGCGAAATCGGGCGATCATCTCTTCTTTAGTCTTTTTCCATGACTCGTCGTTTTGAAATATGTGGATGAGGTAGAATTTGAAAGCCTCACCGGAGATGTAGTCGGTAAAGTTCATGATCATCTCCCGTTCCGACCATGATGCAGCGGCGGCATGAAGCTCGAAGACGTTGAACCAGTCTTCTACGGGTCCATCGTCCGCTGATCTGGTGTGCATGGGAATGTGAAGGTCAGCAGGTGGTCCTGACATGATGGTGGTTGATGCGTAATGTTAGGCACTTGTACGGTAGTCCATGTATGGTCAGGGTGTCTTGCGTAGAATTGCGTCGATGATGAGACACTGATAAAGGGGCTTGGATGTCTTTATCCTGTCGACTCGTGTGATGCTAAGAAGAATGGGTGACGTCGCCTGGCTCATACCCCACGTTTATTCCATTCTCACTTCTTTTTCATCGGCTTCTACCCATCCCTGCCTTTTTCCGTCACAGGATCAACCAGACTGCTGCACTCGCCCCTGAAATCTTTGAAAAGTTTACGGAACTCCCCTGGAGCTAAGAACCCAATGTGAATTTTGACATTTGTGACTTTTTAACCTCTCGTTTATTTTTTCTTCGTAATCCATGCCTTCTTTCGGGGGGAGGGGGAATCGTGTGACGCTATGATGAATGGGTGACGTGGCCTGGCTCATACCTAATGTTTATTGCACTCTCATTCTTCTTCATCGGCTTCTACCCATCCCTGCCTTTTTCGTCACACACACACACACACACACACACACCACACACACCCACACACACACACACACACACATATATATATATATATATATATATATATATATATATATATATATATTTAGTGGGAGTAATATTTCAATGGGCCAGTTAGTCTTCGTGAAGGCGGGATATGGCACAACGGGAGTGTTGTCAACAAAGATAAATATATTTATTTCCCAACAGTTACGGGTGGGGTCCTCCCTTCATCAAGGGATGAGTTATACTAACATCATGTTAGTATAACTCATCCCCTGATGAAGGGAGGACGCCTCCCGAAACTGTTCGGAAATAAATATATTTATCCTTGTTGAAAACGCTCCCGTTGTGCCATATTATATATATATATATATATATATATATATATATATATATATATATATATATATATATAGCTTGTGAAGAAGACAATGCATCGTTGGCAAGCAACATCGCTACCGCTTGGGGACTGGGTTTTGGGCTTCTCTCGCTCGCCTCGTGCTTTTTGTCGCCGGCATCTGCTTGACCGTTGTTCTGTCTAGATAGTGTTTTCATCGTAGGGCCACCGTCGCAGCACACGCCAATAAATCCCTTTTCAATTGGTGGAGGGTGCTGACGTTCCCCGTCGCCTGAACCTGGGTGCTGCCATTCACCGTTGCCTAAACCTGGAGCTGCGCAACCGAACGCTACCTCCCATCATGGTCACCAACAATGCGCAACCTGGCTCTTCCACTCCATCCTCCAGCAACCCCGGCGTTCTTCGCTTGTGAGAGCCCAAGGTTTTCAGCGGAGTCGATGAGACTGACGTGGAAGACTGGTTCACTAACTGCGACCTGGTGAGCGCAAACAACAAGTGCGATGACGCGGACAAGTTGACTAACGTCACCTTTTACCTCGCTGACCGGGCTTAAATGTGGTATAACAACCAAAAAAAGGACATTACGACGTGGTCCATCTTCAAAACGTCAATTGCTGACGTTTTTGGCTGACCCGCTGTCCGTAAGTCCAGAGCCGAACAACGCTTGTGGACTCGCGCACAGAAGCCAACGGAATCATTCACCAGTTACATCGAAGACATTATTGGTCTTTGAAACCATGTGAACGCCGCCATGACCGAGTCGGAGAAGATTCAGCACATCCTCAAAGGGATAAATGAGGGCGCAATTCAAATGCTCCTGGCCCGTAATTCTGCCACCGTTGCGGAACTTGTGACTTTATGTGAGAGTTTCGACAAGTTGAGGAAGCAGCGCGCCTTGACTCGGCCATTTTCCTCACACGTCGACTCGCTCTCAAGTCTTTCGTCTGTTCTCGATCACTCACCAACTATGCAAGAGATTAAAGAGTTTGTTCGTGAAGGAGTAGCTCGGCAACTGTCGCTGATTCCCTTCACGCAGCAGCCACCGTTCTCTCGTCTGCCTTAACCACTCCGCGGCGTTATTGCCCACGAGGTAGCTCCGACTGTTCCCGTTGCTGCCCACCAGCAGCCTGTGGCCATGCCTGTTCCCCATACGCCAGCTATGCAGCTTGTGGCCGCACCTCATACGTAAGCCAAGGTGGTACGCAGCAGACCTCGCCAGCAGCATTTGCCAACCATGTCTTCAGTTGCTCCCCACTCCGCCCCTCTTTCGACACTTTGGGCCGCACCGCGAGTAAGCAAATCCTAGCGTACTCTTGACAATTGACCGCTCTGCTACTCCTGCGGTACTCCAGAACATGTGGCATGATATTGTCGCCGTCCCTTCCAACCACTCCACGACGCCACTCGGCCGTTATCTTATGACCCACAGCCCTTGCACCTACCTGCTCCCTATCCCCCACAACAGTATGGCTACAGTACCCTTCCCGTCTTTGTCACGCCAGCCCCCGTCTCAGACTCACTCTCCCCGCTCGCCGTCTCCTCGCAGGCGATCACTGTCCCCAATGCGTCCCCGACCCGCTTCCTCCAACCGGGAAAACTGAACGCCGCAGTTCCAGAGGCAAGAACTTCGCCGTCGTAAAAATGCTCAAGTCCTCGCACTTCACCTGCTAATGTCGTCGCCATATCTGTCGATGGTCTTTCTACCTTTGCCCTCGTCGACACAGGTGCTGCCGTTTCTGTTATCGCCGCCCAGCTCTGTCGCTCTCTACACAAATTGACCACGCCGCTCTCTGGACTATCGCTTCATACGGCTAGCGCACAACCAGTTCGACCTCTCGGCACCTGAATGGCCCACGCATATTCATCCAAGACTCTATGTACGATGTCGAGTTCACCGTACTTTTAGTGCGCTCGCATGACGTTATCCTCGTGTGGGACTTTCTGTCACATCATCATGCCGTCATCGACTGCGCACGCACTGAAGTTCAATTTTCGCACCTGTGTGATGAACGTTTGCACGAAACCCTTGAGTGGCCGCCAAAACTCGTCGTGCGTGAGGACACTGAAATTCCGCCAGCCTCTCTTGCCATTGTCCCTGTTTGCTGCGATGACCATAACGATGCTACGGGAATGTTTACACCTTCCGACATTTTCATGAGCCGCAGATCCGTTTCCTTACCTTTCGCTACACTTGACGTCACTGCTGGCTGAAGCAATATTTTCGTCCACAACCCCCTTTCTGCACCTCTTACGCTACTCGCCAGCGATTGTCTCGGTCGAGTGGAGTACCTTGATTATTCTTTATGCCAGACAAGTCATGCAGCAGCGCCTCGACCGAACTTCATGCCCTTTCCCTCCTGGAATGCTCGACGAGTGATATCTTCTCGAGTTCCATCGCCGACACCTTAAGTGCTCAAGAACTCGCCGAGCTTCTTAATCTCCTCCAGCACTTCGCGAATTAATTCGACGTTTCTCAGCCGCAATCGCGTCGCACTTCCGCAGTGCACCACTACAATGACACCGGTTCGCACCAGCCTATGCGTACCATGTCTCTGCTGCAGAACGTCACGTCATCAACGACCAGGTCGAAAAGATGCTACGCCGTCCCGTTATTCAACCATCGCGCAGTCCTTGGGCATCTCCTGTCGTTCTAGTTCGAAAAAAGGATGGATCGATTCGATTTTGCGCCGACTACCAGCGAATAAACAAGTGGACGCGGAAAGACGTCTATCCATTACCACGCATCGACGACGCCCTTGACAGCCTTCAAGGAGCCAAATTCTTTTCCTTCTTAAACTTATGATCTAGATAGTGGCAGGTTCCTATGTGAGAAGCCGATCGCCAGGAAACTGCGTTCATTTCACCAGATGGCCTGTACGAATTTAACGTAATGCCTTTTGGGCTTTGTAATGCTGCTGCCACGTTTGAACGACTCATGGACAACACGCTGCGTGGACTGAAGTGGTCTGTGAGTCTATGCTACCTCGATGATATTGTCGCTTTCTCTCCCGATTTTCCTACACATCTGCTTCGGCTCCAACTGGTTCTGACGTGCTTAACCAACGCTGGGCTCCAACTGAACCTTAAAAAATGCCACTTTGCCGCACGAAAGCTGTCCATCTTAGGAAACATCACGTCCAAGAGTTCTACCTGACCCTGCAAAACTGCGAGCAGTCGCTGAGTTCCCGAAGCCTACTACACTGAAAGAATTACGCAGTTTCGTCGGACTATGCTCATACTTCCGGCGCTTCGTTCAAAATGTTGCGTCGATCATGTCAGCACTGACCAATTTCCTACGCGGTGACGCAGACCTTTCATTCTGGTCTCCTGACTGCGACGTCGCGTACGCTCCGTAGTCTGCTAACATCTCCTCCCATTCTTCAGAATTTCGACCCAACAGCTGCAACGGAAGTTCACGCAGACGCTAGCGGGGTTGGTCTTGACGCTGTCCTCACCCAACGCAAGCCGGGCTACTCTGTATACATCGTCGCTTATGCGAGTTGTACGCTCACTAAAGCTGAGGCCAATGATAGCGTCACTAAAAAGGAGGGCTTAGCGCTAGTGTGGGCGCTTCGCAAGTTTCGCCCTTAATTCTACAGTCGCCCATTTGACCTGGTAACGAATTACCATGTACTTTGTTGGCTCGCGGCACTGAAAGATCCTTCTGGCCACCTAGCACAGTGGGCACTGCAAATACAGGAGTATGGCATTCGCGTCACCTATCGCAGCGGACGCAAGCATTCTGACGCCGACGCCCTGTCCCGTTTGCCTTTACCTCCCGACTCGGGCTGCGGAACCACTGGTACCAACTCCGTCGCATCTCTCGACCTCGACTACTTTTCCAGTGAACAACACAAGGACCCATGGATCGCTTCCTTTTTGACTGTCTCTCTGGATCGTCAACCACTGCGGTATCATTATCTCTTCATCGTCAAGCTGCTCATTTCATCATTCGTGATCGGCTGCTACACCGACGCAACTACGCCCCTTAAGGTCGTAAGTGGCTCTTGGTTGTCCCCCGCAGCTTGCGATCCCAAATATGCGCCTCCTTTCACGATGATCCTTAATGCGGTCATGCCGAAGTATTCAAAACTTACAAAACGCATTCGCCATCGCTTCTATTGGCGCGGAATGTATAATTTTGTTGGAAAATTCGTTATTGGTTGCCTTGACTGTCAACGACGCAAATCACCGTCTTTTCACTCGTGCGGTGCGCTTCCACCACTTCCGTGCCCTGCACTCTAAAAAAAATATTGAGTAAAAAGGGTGTCTTTTTGTACCACAACAATAATCGTCATCAGGCTTGCGTGCACTTCCTTTCTTGAAAACTCGGCACTGGCCACTTTCCTATCGAGAATGCAATGTAACCCTGATAATGGGCATGTCTATTGTGACCGGAATGTACCGGGCACGGGGCTATAGCGCAAGGATGGAACGCGATATAGATGACGATTATTGTTGTGGGACAAAAAGACACCTTTTTTATTCGCTCTTTTTTAGAGTGTGCCAAACCTTTCAAACATACCGGAATTGATCTATATGGCCCTCTACCGACAACATCAGACGAAAATCGGTGAATCATACTCGCTTAGGACCATTTAACATGCTACGCTGAGATCGCTGCCCTTCCAAATGCCACTGCGTAGGACGTAGCGTGCTTCGTCCTCCAGCGCTTCATACTACGACATGGTGCACCTCAAGAACTACTATGGGACCGAGGTCGAGCATTCCTATCAGAAGCCATCACGGCTCTGCTTTCTGAATGCCATGTTGTTCATCGCAAGACCATGGCGTACCACCCGCAGACTAACGGGCTCACGGAGAGATTTAACTGCTCCCTCAGCGATATGCTCGCGAAGTATGTGACGTCTGATCATTATCTGGGATCGCATTCTTCCCTTCATCACGTTCACATATTCGGTACCGGTAGGCCTGAGATTATGAAATTCGCAGGCCTACCGGTACTGAAGAATATGAACCGATGTGCAGGAATTTGACAGACACGCAGAACACCTAAAGCATTCCTTATTGATACAAAGTTATCCTGATGACATCATTGACGATGCCATAGTACGTGCTCGCAACGTGAACCGGAATGATATAATTAAGAGATAAAACAGAGTATCTAAAACGAATTCCCAAGAGAACCTTGTACTAACTTACTCCTCATCAGTGCCACGAATCAGCAACATACTTTCCCCCGCCATTTCAACATAATCAGGCAAAGCAAACGACAAACTTCAATTTTCGCGGAGCCACCTCACGTGTTGACCACCGGGATAAAAACCTGAAGGACATTCTAATCAGAGCAAAAAAAACCCTCCGAACTTTAATCAGGGTGCCATCCCCGCAGAAAAGGTCAATGCAAGGTATGCCCACAGATGGTCACAACACGTGAATCAAAAGCGAACTTCTCGGATTTCAAATTCTGCATAACTGAAAGCCTTAATTATGACTGCAGTAACGTAATATACATGCTACATTGCAACATCTGCGGACAAGAATATATCGGCCAAACAGACACGCCATTTCGGCTGCGGTTCAATAATCACCGGTACCACGCCAATTCACTGCGGAAGCTACCTTTATCTAGACATCTGCGAGTGCCAAATCAAAGTTTTGAAAATGTGAGCGTAACTCTTTTACAGTCCGGTTTCTCAAACAGCACAAGCGCGAACAGCCTGAGGCATATTTTATTTTCAAATTTAGAACATTAGTAGCCGGCATCAACGGTGACCCCGGAAGACTCTCATGCCTCCGAGAAGTAAGCCATCGGTGACAAATCGGTGACAAAGCGTCAAGAGTATCACGCCTCATTCTCTTACTTGGTTTCCCGCTCACCTGGTGTCGATTGAGGGCTCTACTTCTAACTCGAACGAGGGCGCACACGAGGCCGCGCGAGGACTCACTGACCGCGCCGCCTCCGCAGTCCGTCTGCCTTGCTGTGAATCCTTACTTACGTTCAACGAAATAACAAAGCCCTTCTATCTGTCAAGAAGGGTATTCCTTCTGCCACAGCCTGCCGTGTGCAGGGCGCAGGCAGTCACCCTAAGACTATTGCAAGCCAGTGCGTATCCTAACCCTGCGGTTCTACATGCTATGTACCCTGAACGGTATCCAAGTGCGGATTGCCCCGCTTCTGGACAGTTAGCAACAATAAACCATGTGTTGTGGGAATGTGAAGCCATCGGCCCCACCCTCAACGAGGACAGGTGGGCTGCGCTGTTACGCAGCGCCGAACTTCAGGATCAAAACCTGGCCGTCCTGAGTGCAAATGAACGGGCCGCCAAGCTTCGCTTCACGGTCCCTACGCGGGATTAGCCGTGTGGCACGGGGCCTCCCCTGCATCTTCTCAGGACCAAAATAAAGTTTTGATCAATCAATCAATCAATCAATCAATCAAAGATTCATAGCTTGAGACCATACTTGTTTTTTTCTGACAGACTCATACGTGAACACTGTCCCTTCTTTCTTTTTTCCTTATATATATATAATTTTCCTCACGTGTACATATAAAGTGTTTACGCTTGCCTACCACTTGACAGCCAATGAGGGGAAAAGGGTGAAGATCAAAGGCAAAGAGCCGACGGACCCAACAAAGGGAAGCTCTTTCTTTACGCACGCCTTCGCGGACCCCTCCCGCCACCACGGCGACAATCTTGGGTGGCCCGACACATGTCTAGAACTGGGCAGCACACGATGAGAACCGGATGTGGACATACACGGACACTTGGATGTGCACAGGCTGGTTTCGTGTTCAGCGTTCACAGTGTTTTTAGTTCTCTCTCACTCTCACAAACATCTTTCAATGCAAGAGGGACGCAGCAGCAACGAAGTTTGAACGTCTATGTCAGTATAACTCATCCCCTGCCGAAGAGAGGACCCCTCTCAAAACTGTTGGGAAAGAAACATATTTATCCTTGTTGACAATGCTCCCGTTGTGCCATAACCCATACCTTCACGAAGACTATATATATATATATATATATAGATCCTGCTCTGGTCTCCGACTCGTCAATTTGGCTTGTCAGAAAAACTGCTTACTCGCTACACAGGTCCATACCGAGTCCTTCATGTGGTTACTCCTGTGACATATGAAATTGGTCCTGTCATCGCCTTCATGTGCCCAACAGGCTACCGATATTCTACATGTTGTGCGCTTGAAGCCCTATCACTCTCCTAGTGACGTTGACATTTAGAAGCGCCGAGACGGTGCTTCTGCCGCTGGGTATTATGCTAACTGCATGCAAATTGAGATTATAGGGGGCGACGCACGTGTGTGCTTGACGATGAAGACGAAGAGTGGTCTGCGCTGGGTGTCTGGTCTACCAATCACGCCGCTGCTGCTGCTGGTTTCAAATATATTTCATCCACGGCCCCATCGATACGGCGTCTCTGTTTTGTAACCATATACATATATACACACACAAATAAATAAATAAATAAATAAATAATAAATAAATAAATAAATAAATAAATAATATATATATATATATATTTCAATGTTCTTTTGCCATAATGCTTAGTTTACAATTTTGATTATTGCCTATGTTGCCTCTAACACTGTTTTACCAAAATTTGCCCTTAACAGGAGGTCCTTATACAGTCTTTGACTTTGGGACCTCCTTTTGTATACTAAACACATGTCACATTCTTGTATTCGTATCAATAACAAATCTGAAATCTCCATAAAAAGCAGAAACATACCATCGTCATCCATTCACGTACTGTAATACCAAATTTGGTATGTGTGACGCTAGCGAAATGACCGCGAGCGCATCATAAGCGTGGAACGTAGTGATGTGGTTACATGACACGCATGTAATGATTTTCATGTTAGGGTCTGTCGCTTGTGTTCGCGATACAATCATGTCATACCGTACCAGTTTTGCAACATGCCACGTGAACAGACCACCGTAAGAGCTGCAGGGTCATAAAACGTAAATTATGATGTTCATGACATACATATCACGATTTTCTTGTTATGACTAGCAAAATATGGTCTTCACAAAGTCGTGTCATGCCATACCAAGTTTGGTATTGATACCATTATCGAAATGACTAGGAGAGCTAGACAGACAGACAGACAGACAGACAGACAGACAGACAGACAGACAGACAGACAGACAGACAGACAGACAGACAGACAGACAGACAGGTAGATAGATAGATAGATAGATAGATAGATAGATAGATAGATAGATAGATACGCTCAAAGTGACCGAAGTTCACTAAGAAATGCTTCGCATTTAAAAATATGCTTTTGTAATGGGCTGGAGCGTTGGTCGACCCACTCAATGCGCACACTGACCAGAGGGGGCTGCGTTCCTCACACTGCCCCGTCTCAAAGTTTCTGACAATCGCCGTTGGGAGCACACAGAAAAGAGACGCGTGCTCGCGTCCCCAATGTATCTCGGGCGCGTGTTTCCGTATCATATCCCAAAAGATGTATGGGGAAAATGTGGTGCCGCTATTGGCTTAAGGAGGTCAGGTGTTATAAACGCGCTTCCGGTTTTTGTGTTTATTTTTGTTTCTTTTTATGCAAGATGGCGGCGCCCACAGAGTGGTTTTTGCGAAGCTGGTTGAAGCCGTACGCCGTAGAAATTTGGGTGTTTCGTTGACATGTGTTACGCGCGGCTGTGCAGGTCGTTTTACAATGAACGCAGTTGTGTTTAGCATTATTCCGGGAGTGTGTAGTGCATGCCCCTTTGACGTGCGATCATGTATTTGACACGACGCAAGAAACTTTCGTTTGCTCTGCCGCGCTGAAGCCCCACCATCCGTGCACCGCAGGCATTACAGACGCCGAAATGTTCGGGCTTTTTGTTGCCAAATGTTTGCGCGGCTGTTCGCAATGTAAACGCGGATAGTTTTACGATGAACGACGTGGTGTATGCGCGGATTGTGTGCGATGGGCGAAGTGGGGCACAACGTTAATCCGGGAATGTGTGCATGCCCTTTTGCCGTGATATTTATCTTGAGATCGTGTGTTTGCCATGACGCGAGAAACCCTAAAACTTGATTTTGCTAGCGTATGAGTGCAAGCTTATTCAACTACGGTGTAAAAAAAGACATGAGGAGATTTGTGAATAATTGTTCATATGTCCCAACTAGACTCGATACCATTGCAATTAAAGTTGATGCTATCGAAGTGTAGAAAGAAGAAATATGTTTCGGGAGTAGCGTCAATATAGAATTCTAAGCTCTTCTGGTAAGTGTACATTATTTTGCAAAAGGCAGGGAGCACTCATCTACCAGCCTTTCATGTGAACTAATTCAATGTTAATCGGTGCTATGACTTCACCATGTTATAAAACACCTTACAAGTCCGCATGTAATGCATCCACCAAAGTGAATGAGGCATGCATAGGCAAATAGTAACATCAAGAAATTGCCCATCAGGACCGTAGTGTCGCAGCCAAAGAAAGGAAAATTACATGGCTTCTTTTCTTTGATAGACAAAATAATATTGAGATTGAACGGGTAATTATGCCAAAAAAAGGTACACTTAAGGGCTTGTTTTACTTCTTGGGCACAATAATAAAGAGATCTAATGAACAATAATATCAAGTTGCATGATGGTCGGTTAGATCTTATTACTATTGTGTCTAACAAAGAAAACAAGCCCTTAAATGTACTTCCTTCCTTCATTCATAGTGAGGGCCTGTTTCTGACAGACTTTGTGACTTTATGTAGTATGCGAGAAATAATTGGTCAGCTGGCCAGTTAATAATAAGCTCACAAACTACGTAATGCCAAACCGACACAAAAAAGTGTTCCACACTCAGCGTCATGGCTAGTGGTTACGCTCCCAAATTAATTTACATGTACCCCATTAAGTGGACGGGGAGGTGGCCGCCATTGTAGCTCAGTTGGTAGATTATCGGACGTGTTATTCGAAGAAATAAAATTTGGTCCCAGCCCACGACAAGTTATCTTTTCGTCCAATTTTCTTTCTTTACATATACATTACAAAACCTGATCACGGCATATTGTGAAACGAAGGGCATTTAACAAGCTTAGCAATGTGGACAAGAAAAAAAATAAATAAAACATGAGTACGTGGGGAACGATCGGCAAACATTACTTCACGAAAAGTGCCTGGAGAATGTACCCATATTTGTTAGTCCTGCAATGTTGATTTTGATACACGGTAGTGGGAACATGCTTGCTGTAAGAAATATCTGAATATGCACCTCTCTTACAACTACCCTCCTCCCAAGCTTCCAGGTATCACGCAGATGAATGATGCACATACCACGTAGACTCGCAGGGCCAATAAAATGACATGCCATGGTGTCCGTGTTTGCACGTCGCATATTTGAACTTTGGGCTGGTGATAACTATAAACCTGTGGCAAAGATATAAACCTACGCACTTTGGTTTCAGTTCAAGAACTGTCATATCTCTATTGCTTCAGTGTTACAATGCTGCCAAAGTCTTTTTTCTAAGAACAATGGATTACGAAAGCTTTTCTTATAAAACGTTTGTAGATAAAGTGCAAGTGATTGATGACTTTCTACCTTTCCTGGGAGCCCTTACCAGGTAAAAGTTTAAGCATTAAGCTAAGTGCATTTTAATAAAAAACAATGCTTTCATAAGTCTTATTTATACTGCTAGATTCACAAACATACATGAATTTACTGAAGAAATTGTGTTTCTAAGTTGTCCTATGTCTCAATAGATATTGTCAATAGTTTTCCTATGTCTCAATTGACAAAACTTACTTTCAGTGCCTCTAAGGTTAGCTAGCGTATCTTGCAGAATCGTGTAGAATCGTGTAGAATCGTGTACTTTGTCTTTTTGTGAACCCCATGCTTTAATTACAAATGTATATCTGCTGTGGTTGCTAAATAAGTGAGACATTTTTATGGGTAGGACCAATTCATCTAGTAGTACCCTTATTGTGAAAAATGGTAGGGTGCTGGACAAAGCAGTACAAAGGAGACCCGAAACAAACTAGATTTTGAACAAGTTTGTTTGCTGTAAGTAGATGAACATTACATGTAATTAATTACTATAAAAACTTAGGTGTAAGGCCCTAATTTATTGCGATAGGTAAAAAAGCGTCAAAAGACACTCGGGGGGGGGGGGGGAGGGCTTCGTGTTACATCACAGTATGTTCTCCAGTCTAATGTTAAATGGAATTTCCAGTAAAGTGTCCTGGCTCTCTTCTGCAAATGAAAATCAGAGCAAGACAAAGGCAAGTAAAGGAAAACAGCAGACTGCAGGGTCTTTCTAAGCTTTCACGGCACCAAGAACATTGTAAAATATTTTTCTATGAGCATCTTTCAACACAAGAAAATTTATTTTTTCATGTCATTGCTGGCAGTAACTTCTACACTACCGAGCCAAGAAACATAGAATAAAGAAGAGAACATGTTTCCTTCTAAACTATATTTATCAACAACTAAACCCCTGCACGCAAAGTGGCACATATCACAACTTGCAGGTTCAAAAACTTCGTGAGTCAAAGCTTACAACAGGCGTTATACTAGTGTCAATGATCAATACCAGACTGTTTATCACTTTACCAAATTTTGAATGCTGGCTGTAAAATTACACCTTAATTTTATAAACACGTGGTCACTTTGACTGTTCAATACTGTGATTGTTAACTAGAAAACTAGAGTCACACACCGCATAGGACCCTTCAGATTGGTTCGATAGAAAGCAGCAGGTTCAAACCAACTTTGTAATGAGCTTAGAAATAACAGCAGGCAGTTAGCTATGGAAACATCAACAATGTATAAGCCCTGGAGGGGTTTCTTTCTATCGGTACTTTTCATTAAACTGAGAGAATTTTAAAATGTGGTTGAAAAAACAACCATGAAAAATCCGTCGCACAAGAAAAAGTGGGCTAAAGATGTAAGGCATGTGTGGACAGCGTAGCACAATCACAGCATAACCAGGATGAGGGGTCTTTCATAGAGCCTTCAGTAAACTGTCATGGAATGCCTACTGCAGGTACGCTAGCTACGTATTCACAACAATCGCAATCATTTTGCATAATAACAAAGCACCCAGTGTGCATTGTAAGGCGTTTACGTAGCTTGGACGCTTCGTTTATGCTGCGGTCGAGTATGATGAGGGTGTTCAATTATGGTTCGGCCCTTCGTAATGAGTGGGAAGCTTTCGACCATCCACTGATAAAACTGTTGACATGAAGTGCAGTCTTATGAAAATCTACTATTCTTCCAAGCAACTAATGTGATTCGTCACCTAACATGATGCCTGCAAAGGGTGTTTTTGCGAAGAATATTCAAGGACTTCAACGATTTTATGGGATGAAGAATGATCATCATCTGGATTTCGGCTTGGATTGCTCACACGCTGGGCTTCCTATCTCAGTAACAATGACAGCTGCAGACAATAGTGCCACGAAAACTGGCTAGTAAGAGCTCATAACTTGCACTGTAAAACGTTTTTATTTTGTGTAAATAAATCAGATGGACCCACCTATGAAGAACAGCTGTGTGATACGATTGTACGCTTATCATAAAAAATCGCACACTTGGACATTGATTACAGCATAGTTTCTAGCAACATCAAATATTCTTAGGCCAAATTAGTCATTTGCTGGAAAGAAGTTAGGCCTTGGGGCTTAAATTCTGTATTTTTAAGCAACAATGCGCCTCAGATTGTACGCTATGACCTTCATGAACGAGTTTAAAGTGACTACTTCCTCACGACCAAGACAGAGCAGTAGGTTTTAAGAGGCTTGCTGAATCTGATGAGGCTTGGCAGAATCAGAGCTGGCTGCTGTCTCTGCAATCATGCACAATATACCCATTGAACACTTTCTCTATGGCGCACGATGAGGGCATGTCAATTTCAGTTCATCTCAGTTGCATACCCTCTTCATTTGGGATGCACTATTGAAATCATGAAGCCCTATAACGTATACAGTTATAAAGTCCTAACTTTTAAAAACCGTGGGTGTGGAGCATCACTTGGACCTTCCTTTGAGTCTCCCACCATCTTACTGATTAATTTTGCAATTTGTTCTTGCACCATGTTCACTACTGCGGCACACTTCTCATTCATTTATTTACAGTCTTTAGGTGACGCAAGTGTATTTGGGATGAGAGACAGGTTTGTTTGGACACTCTGCATGACAATTTAAATTTCAGATTTTATGTAATTTCTTAATTTCTGTAGCAATATTTAAAATCTTCCATGGAAAATTGCTATTAGGCCCCGGGTTTTCTTCACCCTTCGTAATCAACAATAAGATAGTTATACAATTATATCAGGCAAGGCTTGGCGAAACTCAAGGCAAGCGTAGCTCACCTTAAAAAGCTTTGCATAATGATATTTTGCACAAAACTGTGCACATAAGGGCACGGAATTGAGCATAGTGTGCCTAGCAGTGCTACTGAACGTGCTGGAGCAGTGTAGAAATTTAGGCTAGTTGGTGTGTGTTCATCTTGGTCAAGCTGCATGCTGGGGCAGAACACTAAAAAAGAAGTGATAAAAACAAGTGCACAATCAGAGATGTTTATGAGACATCATTCTTTATCGTGAAGAGTGATCGCATTACCCACAGAAAGAAGTACGCATATGTAAAAACATGTCGCATGAGTTCAGTAAATTTAGAAAATTTTAGATTTCCATTTCTTCTGACTTCTATCAAATTTATGCAGGTCACTGAAGTTTTATTTAACATACACTATGGCCCGCATACATAAAAAATGCCAGCCACTACATTGGCCAGAAGATTTTGCTACTGTTGCACAGTGAAACGCTACCCTTGTGTATCGGTCCTGCTTCTTTGGCATGAGTGCAAGTTGAAAAAAATACTGAATAAAGTGCAAAGCATAGCCTTTCATTCTAGCAAGTATCATGTTGCATATTGTTAGAATTTACAATATACCGATTATTCATTAAGTGCAAAAAAACCATAAGCTTAATGAGTCTGTCCATAAAGTGCAACAGCACGTTCTTCTCCATGTAACTCATATTCCTAGGTTGCATTAAAAGCACAGACGTCATCACATGGCTAATTTTTTCTGATAGTAAACGTAATATGCATGCAAAATCTATGCCTCTGGAAGCGTCAAGGAAAGTTGTGCTGTTTAGCAAATGAAATGTGTATCACAAGGAAATGCCAAGAAGCGCGATGCCAAGACTATACAGAAATCCGGGGCTGTCAGCAAGAAATCGAGAAACTGTGGGTTACCTTCACTTTTTCAGGCATCATATAAAAGTGTGCATGTACATATTTATTTTTTTAAACATGATAAACTGCGCACACTAAGAGACCTAAAATATGTGTATGAAAAAGTGTGACTGTCAAGTGCTAAAAAAAGGCTGGTTTGCTGCTCAAAACTGAGGTTTTATCTGCTAGAGATCGTGCGCCAAATTGCTTAGGATCAATTGCATCATTAAGTGCGCCATAAACCCCACCATTCGAATTGACCTCATGCTGGGCATGTGCTGGTTCATAAGTTCATTTTTTAAAGAGAAGCAGTAAAAGTGAATTATATCGTTCAGCAGATCCTGCCAAACTTTTTTAAATTTTAGTCACCAACACACCAAAATTCAGAGTTACGATGGTTGACGTAGATAGTGGAAGTATATAAGAAACAGAGCTAGGAGCAGATCAGAAACATTGATTTTCACCAGTACAGAAGTAGCAAATCTAGGCTTTTTGTCTATTGAAGGTTAGCGAATATCAGCACAAAAGATGTTCATCTGCAGCAGTGCCTATATTCGAAAGGATCCGCATGTCAAGATGTTCAATGCCAGACTAGTTCGTTTCGTTTCTATTGAGTGCACTTGATTGCTGACATTAATTGGTTTTGGGCTTTCCGTACACTTTTCATGCATCTTCGTTATAAAGTAACTCTTGTCTGTTTGCTTTAACTAGCCATGATTCTTGGTCGTTACTTGTCATACGCCATGTCATTAGGATGCTGTATATGTCAATTTTTGGCACGCAATCTCACACTGCTCACTGTGATTTCTCTGCTCATATCTTTTTATCTTGTTTATAATCAACAAGCTGCGTAATTGTATTCCTTGCTTGCTTTTGATTTAACTACCGATATATTCAACAATTACTTTGCCGTGTGCAGTGCTGAGTGCTGCCACATGCAGCGCTGAAGTTCCGTATACAGTATTTTCTCAGATGTGTTTCATTTATTTTTACATCGTTTTAAATTTCCTCCTGCTCAGGACCAGCAGTGTGCACGAGATAACTGAAAAACGAGTTATTCAATAAATAAATCAGATGTTCAGGCTCAAGTCTGTGTTTACCAAGTGGTATCAAAAGCCTAGTGCTAACTATACGGTAACACTAATATTCTTCACGAATTTCTACGGGAGTTCATGCTTGCTGAATAACATGATATCATTCAAAGAATTACTTGAAGATGAAAACAAACTAAGCTGTGGACTAACTGTAAAAAAAGCTTCATTGGGTGAACTATTCATTCGCATGAACTGGAGGAGGAAAGTGACTATCTCAGCAAAAGTTATTGATTGATTGATATTCCAATTTTAACGTCCCAAAACCATTATACGATAATGAGAAACGCCATAGTGGAGGGCTCCGTAAACTCTGACCACCTAGGGTTTTTTAACAGGCACCCATATCGGGGCACACGTGCCTATAGCATTTTTACCTTGATCGACATTGCAGCCGCCGCAGCCGTGATTCGATCCTTGAACCTGTGGGTCAGCAGCTGAGTGTTGTAGTCACTAAGACCACTACGGTGAGGCTTGAGCAAAGAGTAGAAGGACATATCGTGCTGTGAACGTCATTCTGATGCAATTCATGGCATTTGTACAATGTGTTAGAACACACAACTTGCTCCAAAATTTAACACTGCTTCACATATCCTGCTTCCAGTAAAATCCTGCTTCAATCCTGCTTCCACTAAAACATCATCCAAGTTTGTCTGCTGCATGGTATGTTAAATTTAGAAGAGAAGTGTCATTTTAATGGGATCATATGACATGATGTCTCTCTTAGATAACATGGAATGTGAAGTACCCTTCTTTAACATGATCATTTCTGTCAAAACACATTACAGTCTAGGAAACCAATTTCAGTTAATGGGTTTTTGGACTAAATGCTTTTGAAGCACAGAGAAGTGATAAATGGCACGAAAAGACACAGACAAAAGGAGACAGACATGTGCAGCGACTCACAAAGTATTTCATTTTCAGAAGTGCATGAAACATAAATCAGTTCATTTTTTTTAATGAGGGAACACGTCTGTCTCCTTCTGCCTGCTTTCGTACTAAGTATTATTGCAGCAATTTCTTGCTAGTGTCCCAAGGGATCGCCGCTTGCCTCCTGTAAGCAGCGTAACTGACCTCTTCGCCGGTCCCCACTTTTGGGAGTAATAAAGTTTGAATCATCATCATCGGTAGTCCTTTTTTTTGCAAAGCAAATTTTTTCGCAGTTCATTTGTCTATATTTGTATCACCAACACTTTTATGTAATATATGTTCAGGGACAGTAAAAGAATGTGCACAATATTTCATATAACTGTTCAAATACCACATGTGTCTGTATTGTACAGCTATGTTTCTGGATTCAGTAGCCATGTTTTCTGTTTCACAATACAATATTTTAATTATTCGGGTTGCATGGACAACAGTGGGCACTACTACTTCCGTTGTATGTTTTATTCAACATGACAGAGATATGCATAGGTGACGTACCGTTTCCTTCTTCATAACTCATTTTTTTTTCTAAACAGCCCTGAACATTTTTGAACGTTAGATTACCCATCAGTGTGGGATAAACAACTGCACAAGCAACTTTTTATAGCAGCCGCTGTTCATCCTTTGTAGTCGTAGTAGTTGTGTGTAACTAGTCTTACGTTTTGACCTCCAAGGTGGTGCCCATGGGAGATTTTTTCTGTGCGTTGTTGAACAATAAAAAAATTGCAGCATGCGTGTTAACTAAAAGCCGAATTTTCCTGTCCATAATTACCCCTTAGCAGCCATTGGCATGTACATCGAGCACTATCTGACAAGGAAGGGTTGCTATGTTATACTCGCTAGGCGTAACCTCCTAGGTTTTAGAAAGGTTTAGCGAGCGTTGGGCCGCAGTGCCATGAATACAGTGAACTAGTATATACCGTAAACTCAAGGTGGTTAAAGGTGGGAAGTAGACACGAAGCGCAAGCCGTAAGAAAGTGTGCGTGTGCCACCTCTTGTTTAGTCCTTGGAATGTCCGCTGGATGGCGGTGCTCCTATATGGGGAATATATGATGAAAAAATGCGAGATGGTGGTACTTGGAGTGTTACTAGATGGACAAATGGACACATAGACAGATGCATGAACGGACGCATGGATGGCTGCACGGATGGATGGACGCATGGACGGATGTAGGAGCGGATGCATGGACGAAAGAAGGGACGGGTGCACGAACAGACGCACGCACGACGGACGGGCGGATGCATGCATGGGCGGCCACACAGACACACGCATGGATGGACGGAAGCAAGAACGAATGAACAGACGGATGCTTCGCCCCACTATCCATCATTCACTCCGTGGATATGCTGCCATCGTTTTATTGTTCAACAAAGCACAGGAGGAATCTCGCACCGGCACCTCCTTGCAGGTGAAAATGTAACACTTGCTATGCACTACGACTACGACTACGAGGGACGAACGGGTTCCGCTTTAAGGAGCTTCGCCTCTAAAAATCAGAGCACACCAGCTGCGTGAAGTGAAGTGAAATGAACTTTATTTGGTTCTGGAGAAGTGGTCAGACACCACTCTAAGAGGGGTCCGCCGCAGTTGCTGGCCGCGTCCATGCCGGTACTAGAAGACGACGGCCATCCGCCCGTTCGCAGGCCTTCTGGACTGCCGAGTATTGGACTGAGAGTTCAGGGCTTTTAAGAACCCTCTTCCAGTCTTCTTCTGTGCTGATTTTTGCACCATTTAACGCCGGGCCCTGCCAGAGCAAGTGAGCGTGAAACACAACTTATTTAAGGGACACCGTCAGTGAAAAGACCACACGTTTCGGTGTGATTTCTGTTTTTAGAAAAAAAAATGTTTAACGATTTCAAGTACTTCGTACTAAACTATGGAAAGGCACTGAGCCGTCCCGCTTA
The DNA here is from genome assembly GCA_013436015.1 of Rhipicephalus annulatus. Classification (NCBI taxonomy): domain Eukaryota; kingdom Metazoa; phylum Arthropoda; class Arachnida; order Ixodida; family Ixodidae; genus Rhipicephalus; species Rhipicephalus annulatus. The sequence goes on from WOVY01007375.1 coordinate 21,258, forward strand.
AAACAGACGAACCAAGGGTTCCTACGGAGTACGGCTTCAACAAGCTTCACCAGCGTATTGCAAAACGTGCGTTATATGCTAGCGTCTATGTGCGCCGCCATCTTGCATAAAAACACAACAAAAAAATACTAGAAATGTGTTTAGATAATGTGATTGCTTTCATCCAAGAGCGGTGCCGCATTTTCCCCATACATCTCCAGGGATATGATAAGAAAACACGCATCCCGGGTACAATCCGCTGTCAGATGCAGGGTGCGAGACACTCGCGCCGCGTTCCATTTTCACCGAGGCGGTCTCAAGATTTCTTTTTTAAATGCGGAAGCATCTTATACTCGCGCCTTGTAGTGCGCCGTCCGCACCGCTTCTCGAACATTCGACAGCTGACGCGCGCGCATGCGCCGTCGCGCCGTCGCCATCTGTGCCGCGCGCGCGCTTCTAAGACGTTGACTCCGAGTCCGATTTCACCCTGGCACTGCTCAACACCCGGTCGCTAGGCGCTCACGCGGTTGACGTCGTGCGAGATCCCGTACTACGCAGAGTGGACGTGCTTTGCTTCACCGAGACGTGGAACGCCAATGACGTCGACGTTGCGGGATACGCTTCGGTCGCGCGCACGCACGGGTTCCAACGACCTGCGGGCGGTGTGGGAATTTACGTCAAGCGTGACGTCGACAACGACGACGACTCCTTCATTGACCTCCGACAACAGCCCGCCGTTCAACAACGCGCCAACGGCGAGCACTGCGTTGCTACCGTCTGTGGCGTCGACGTCATGACGATGTACCTCGCGCCAAACCTCTCTCGTGCCGCCGTAGAAAGGGCCGTGCAAGATTACAGAAAACAACAACCGCAACATCGACCGTTCATGCTAGTTGGCGACTTCAACGTCGACGTCATCAAGGACGATTGGATAGTCGAATACATGGCGTCGCGACACTCGCTGAAACGCGCAACGCACGACGACTGCAAACACCACCAGCCGACCACCATTCGCGGAACCTGCATCGACCACGTCTTTGCAAATTTCGACCTACGACCGATGCAACCCGATCCACTCACTCTTTACTTTACCGACCACAAAGCCATCGTCCTCAAAGTTCGTCGCAATAAATAAAACACCGCCCTTTCGCATACGTGCCGTACGTGTTCACTCATTTAACACCCCATTTCACAACCACGTTAACCAATTTAGCCATCGACCCAAGTAAGTCGCAATTTAACACCCGTTAACCAATTACATGCTTCCGCATCCTCCTCAGTGTTCCCCCGAGGGAAGCTGCGGGCAATTTTTTTCTATCCTCTAGGCAATGTATTCTGGCACTGTAGTCAGACTGGAAAACTCGACTGAACAATGCCTATTCACATTGTGTGAGGCCTCGTTTTTCTTTTGCTGTTCTAAAACGCTTTATTACTGATATTAACGCGATTACTTTGCCGTCATAAAGACTGCCTAAGGAAAGTTTGCGAGCAAGTTCCGAGCACCGGCGTGGCTCAGTGATTCTGCTTCTGGTCACCGACGCTTGCAGACGCAGGATGGCAGGCTCGTCAAGAGCTGTGAAAGCGGCCGACGCTGGCCGCGGTTTCTCGCGCACATCACTCCCCAAGCACTACCGTTTAATTTTGCCACTATTGCCAACAGGAGAAGGACTCAGACGCACATTGCTTCTGCACTGCGACTCGGCAGTGCGCCCGTACAAAATTAATGACTTCCAAAAGCCACTCAAGAAACTAGCCATTATTCAAGAAGTGAGCAACATAGGAGCGTATCTGATGTCACACGTCTGGCTTCTTAACATGAAGGCAGATGAGGCCCAAAAGACGCTTATGGATGCTGGCCTACCCTCGGTGAAAGACTGGCCCTGCCTCGTCCTAGACCTAGACAGGCAAGAGGTTCGTCTCAAGTTGTGTTGGGTAGCTTTTGACGTCAACGCAGAGACTGTACAGCGTGCCCTGTGGGAGTATGGTGACGTTAAAGAAGTAAACAGCGACAAGTAAAGACATGAAGACTTCGAAAGAGTTGAGTCAATCACAAGATTTGTTCGACTAATACTGAAGGAAGGCGTTACCACTTATCGCATACTCCACCAGATGCGTCTCGGAAGCGGCACAGCAATGGTGTTCGTGCCAGGAAGAGCACCGGTGTGTTTGCGTGTCTGGAACACTGGACACATTCGTCGCGACTGCAGGGTGCCCAGGTGCGCTGGTTGTCGCACTTTTGGACATGAGCAGGTGGACTGTACTCGTTCCTATGCCAATGCCACAAGTCGAGCAACAAATGCGGATCACACTGAATTGCTCATGAATGAAGAGGAAGCAGAGAGGGCCGTGGCGTTGGAGGCAGCAGGGGAGGTGTCTTAAGCAGTAGGGACCAGCGAGAGAGAGATGGAGACGTCTAAGGTAGATTCAGATGAAAATAAAGTTCTAGGCACTCCTATGATTCGGCATTAAACTCGGACAGAAACCCTGCACAAGCCTGAACAAGTCACCAGCCCCGATGCTACTATAGACCTGGATACAGTTGAAACTACGCCAGTAAAACTATGCCTGAAAGAGGGAGACGCGGCGTCCTAGCAGCGTCAGACCCAGGAAGACCAAGGGTCGTGGCGAGTGGCTGGTCCCAAAAAGCCTCGGGGTGCTGGCCACCTGTGTTCGTCGTCGCAATAACGCGGCAGTGATGGGACGATGCCTTGAGCATCGGTCGGACAGTGGGTTAGGTTTGGTAAGGTAAGTGCCATTCGCTCGGTTTTTTTTTCTTGTCATCACGATGGCGACCATTAGATTGGCTAAGCTAAATGTACGTGGGCTTTCTTTGAAATGGTGCCAAAACGAGCTCTACCACCTGATTATGGAACAAGATTTAGACATCGTCACTGTACAGGAAACTAAACTAGAAAATGAAGAGCACGCTGGCGCATGGTGCAGCCTTTCACGAGACTGTTTGATGTCGGCGTTTGTCATGCGTTGGATACGTCTGCAGCGTGCCTCTTGTTGATTTGGCAGAGCTTTAATGCGAAAGTGGAGTCCGGAACTACCTGCGTAGCCGGTCTTCTTATTATATGTCATTTCTCCTTACTAAAGAAAAATAGAGAGTGATCTGTGCGTACACACCCAGTGTAATTCATGATAGAAAGGAGTTTTTTTTAAAAACTTGATGTGTATCTGAACTGTGAACGTAAACTGATTTTCGTTGGGGATTTCAACTTGTTTGTTCGAGTATAGATAAATCGAGTTTAAGGCCATACAGTGATTCAAGCACCAGCGTTCTTAAAATAGCTATGGTGGCGAATACTCAACTAAAAGACGTAGGTGAATGTCTATGCAGTGGGAAAAGGGTTATGTTTACTCGCTTTCAGCAATCAAGCCAAGCTAGACTTAACAGAGTATACGTGTCTTCTGAAATCATTTCTTTGTGCAATTATTACAGAAATACACCTGTTACATTTAGTGATCATTGTTTGGTTTCATTCCCAGTGGGGAAACATAAAAGGAATAATAAAGATTTTTTGTGACCTTCGGAAATTTAATGTAAAGCTGTTAAAGAATGAAGAGCTTAATCACATTATTTATAGGCCATAGAAGACTTATCAAATAAAACACTTGAATCCTGGGGACACAAGTGGGAACTATATAAACAGACCATTAAACTGAAAGAACTTGAGGGCCAGTATCCTGACACATTATCGAAAAAATTTTTGAACCCCGCTAGCATGAAAACTTGCAACAGCTAATAGCGGAAGAATGTACCCAGGAAGGTACATTTTCAGAGAAGATAAACAGAACTAAACAGAACCTAGAGTTGATAAACCAAGAACGATACCGAGGAGGATTGATTCGAGCTTGAGCAGACAACTTGGTAGTTGAAGGAATGCTAACAAAACAAGCTCTTGGAGCTGAGAAGAGACACTCCTGTAAAAAAATAGGAGAAATATAATATAAATTAGCAAAGTACCACACCAAAGAAGCAATAGCCTGTGCGTTTTTTTGAATACTACAAAGAGTTATCCACACCAAGCAGTGTACACGCAGGTCGCTTTAGGAGTGACTTCATTTCATTATTGTCAACCCTGAATGACGGAAGGAAGAAAATTTTAGAATTGCCCATAACAGAGCGAGGAGTTCAGAAAGCAATGGGGAAGTTGAACAATGCTAAACCAGATGACCTTAGTGCTACAATACAAGAAATTCAAAATTGTAATTTCACCGATTTTGAAAGAGGTATTTAACCAGGCTTTAAGTGTAAAAGACTTCCACCGCCGTTTTTGTTAGCACCACGGTCTTAATACCTAAAACAGAAGATCCCGCGATGTTAAGAAGTGCTACTGAATATAGACCAATCAGCCTAAGTAAAGTTGACTACGAACTATTGATGAATATATAGGCCAGAAGACTCCAGACAGTTATGACAAAACTAGTTGGGTCTCACCAAACTTGTGGCATAAAGGGAAGAAAAATAATGACTAACATAAACGTAGCACGACCAATCCTTGAAAGTTGTGACGCTGTGCATCTCAATGTTGCCATGCTTCCAATTGGCCTCAAAGAGGCGTTTGATCGCGTGCCGCACGACTTGCTCCTTTGACTACTGGAGCATATTAACGTGGAGAGCAGGATTTGCGACGAAGTGCACATGGCCTACACAGGATGCACGACGAGATTGGTAATAAATAAAACTGCGGGTGAGCGTATACCTGTGCTGCGGTCAGTGAGGCAGGGGTGTCTGCTATCAGCCCTGCTTTTTCTAGTTTTAATTGAACCTTTCTCTTTAAGTGTAATCAATAACAATGCAATACACGGCTTTAAATTGGATGAAACCGAGGTTAACCTTCTTTCATACGCAGAGTACATTGCAGTTTTCTGTAGAATTATGAGAGCATAATGCATGCTGTGAATGCCGTGAAAACGTTTTGCCAGGTGAGTGGTAGTGCCGTCAACTTGAATAAGTGCCTTGGTTACTGGCATGGGAAATGGGACGTCACTCCATGAGTATGTGTCAACATTAAATAGCAGAAAACACCAGTGATGTATTTAGGAGTGCCACTGGAAAAAGAAATACAGGCATTGCGCAATGATGCAGAAAAATACAAAGTTTGAGGCCTTTCGATATTCACACGCGCCACAACGTGCAACTTTTTTCTAGTCAGCAAACTGTGGTACGTAATGCTGGTTCTCTACTGCAGTAGAATAAGCGTATATAATATACACAGAGTATTTCAGTCTTCATTTAGAGCTCTATATGGGGAAGATTGAGCCGCACGAATCTCTTTAGAAAAGCTCGAGATGGCGGGCTCAGATTAGTTGATTTGTACATAACACAACAAGTCAAACGTTTCTTATTTCTTCGTGATGTAGATGACCCTTTTTTGAGAACTGTTATACAACTAAGGTTGTCTAGAATGCTGCCGAGATTTCTCGTATCGTCATCAAATGTGCAAGGATCAATACAGGGGTATTTAAAGAAAGTTGTTTCGTCTTTTCACTTTCTATTAGTGAGATTTTCGTTAGAGTAACTGACTAAAGCATTACGTGAAAAAATTGTGTAAAAACCTTGTCAATGTTTTACTGCATGTACCATTGTACCATCAGCTATACTGTGCAGGCCCAGCACAGGAGGTTATTAATGGTGTTAAAAGCATGCTTGTAGCTCCAGGGGTCAAAACTTCTTTTCATTAAACACCATACTTGTACCTTACCAGTTAAAACTTGGTTGCATAATAGGAGTTTATTCGTCCCATGAAGCGCACATAGCCACTTATGTAGTAGAACGGAAACAATTGAACACGTACGTGTTCAATTGTTCATGGTCTACTACATAAATGGCTATGTGCGCTCCATGGGACGAATAATCCCCTATAATCCCCTATTCTGCAATGAAGTTTCAACTGGTAAGGTATGTTCTATTGTTTCCGTTTTACGTGTTTATAAATTGCTGGAGCAGGGTCTTTTTCTGGGACATATTGCAGAGAAGCTTTGAAAAAGCATTACCGTTAGGTTCACTCGGCATCCATTTTCTTTTGGTTAAGAACAAGGCAGGTGTACCTATGACGTAATCATGCTTCTGGGCCTGCACAGTATATGGAAAACCCCATGTGCCTTTCAAAACGCGGATGTAGAAGTGCCATCTGTGCGCCAATATTTTTACGAATCTGTGTGGCATTTTCTTGAAGTGTTGAGGGCCAAGAAGATGTACCAGACTGGTTTGTGTGCATTGAGCTCTTGTTACAAATGCCAAGCTATTGATCAATAATCAGCTAAGAGCTGAAGGTACTTCAATAAATTTTGTGTGTGAGTTTTGTGACTAACTTGTATTTTGACAAATATGTAAACATGGAAAAGGTGAACAGTTTTGATATGCAAGGCAATAAACAAAAAAAACCGGCGTGGCCTAATAGTAGTATAGTGGGCTGGCACACAGCGGACCCGGGTTCGAACCCTGCCATGTCCTTTGTACTACGTTTTTTTTCTTATTTGACAATAACAGTTACGGACACCAGTGACGGCGGCTGTGGCGGAAAACCAAGGCGCCAGTAGACCCAAGTTTTGATCTCATAACAGCTTTCACTGTAAAAAAAAAACTGTTTTTCCATAAGCGGGTTTGGTGGAACACGGTCATAAACGTGATACGCAGATGCGGGTCGCACCGTTGCTTAGTTACGACTTCTGCTTGCACAAATGAACACCTTGTGTATCCGCGGCCATCTAGGTGATATTAATTGAAACAAAACAGTTTCGTAATATGAGAGATCTGAATTTCAGAAGATCATTGAAAAGTTGAGAAAATCCAAGTATACTACTTCACTACTTTATTGCACATACTAAAAATACGCGTCACTTTTCTGTACGTAGTCAACAACAATATAAGAAATTTCAGGTAAAGTTAATTTAGAGTATTATTAGTGTGCCAGTGGGGTTTATTTTAACAATCGAAAAATCACAGCTTATCAACGAGGTGAATGATGACAGGTGGGCGATGCTCCGGAAGGAATCATTGGTAAACCGTGAATCTACCGTATTTAGTTTGTGCTCCCTACCGGGCTGCCGAAATTAGGTGCTTTCTTTTTTTCTAACCTTTACCACCACCACCATCCAACGACCCTGAGCGCGCGCCAACAGCGAGCGATTTTTATTACAACGCTCCCTCTAGCGTACATCGCTGAACTACTGCCTTCGCTGAACTATGTGCCACCGGTGGCTACGCACCACTATATACATACAAGGGGTGGACAGACCCACGTCCTTAGGAGCTTCACCCCTAAAATATTGTACGTGGCAGTAATAATAGGGCCTCATGCTGACCACCTGTACTACCGTATTATATAGAGCATTACTCGCCGCCCGTTGTGCTCGGCATTTTATAAAGGTTTATAACCGATGATGCCAATCTGCTTACCCTGAAGAAAGAAATTGTGGAAAGGTTTCTTTACATGAAACAAAGGGTCAAAATAATATATGTCATGGTGAGTAAGGTTTGTATAGAAAGTGTGATGCTGGAATTCACATTAACCCAATCACCACCAATAGAAGCAGAACGACCACTGCAAAAATTGTCCTTGTAATTGCATGCTTCGATGCAAATGTCGTCAAAGACGATAGTCTTGCGTGTGGAGCGAGTGGATTAGACGTTTATTTGATGTTCTGCGAGGGAAAACCAGTGAATGCAATTCTTCATGCACTGCGTGAGACATGAGCGTCATCTGGCAGTAATCTTAGAAGATGAAAAAATGGCCTCAGATATAGCGAGTGCGCGGCGTGATCTCGAAGGCCATAATTTGTAGAATGCAAGGTGATGTGTAGGTGTCACTACCGTATCGTCTTAGCAAAGCGCGGGAAACACGCGCCTTTTTTTGCAGAGTGTTGCATTGTCAGCACAGTGTAATAAACACTACATTCTTTAGAATTACCTATTTATGTCTTTTGTAGTATAAGAGACATGTCACAGATATTCACACGTTAAAGTGCCTCAGATACGTGCAATACTTACTTTAATTACCTTCAAACATGAATGCTGAAACTAGATCAATATACTATAGTGGCGCTGCCGATATGGTTAGATTTTAGCCGTTTCGGGTGACACATGTTTACGAAGAGACCGAAATGCTTGCGTAGAAGTATCTCAACAAATGTGTTCGTCTCTAAAATAAGCTCTTCGAAATTGGGGGTCATGTGATTATCCGTGTGGCACATTTTGAGTAAAAAAAAAGACGTAACTTCTCGACATTTACTAGCTTTTCTTTCTGCGCATGTTTTATAGTCAACAGCGCTTTACCCATTTTTTTTCCTTTTGGGGGCGAAGGTTCTTAAAGCGGCACCCGTTCCTCACTTGTCGTAGTACGTAACATGTCTAACGCTTTGACCTGCAAGGTGGTGCCGGTGGGAGATTTCTCGTGTGTGTTGTTGAACAATAAAAAGCTCGCAGTGTGCGCGTTAATTAAAAGCCGAATTCTCCTGCCTCTCAGTCCCCATTAGCAGTTATTGACATGTAGATTGAACACTACTCTTTGGTTTTAGAACGGCTTAGTGAGCGTTGAGCCGCAGTGCCATGAATACAGTGAACTAGTATATACCATGAACTCGAGGTAGTGAAAGGTGAGAAGTAGACACGAAACGCAAGCCGTGAGAAAGTGTGCGTGTGCCACCTCTCGTTTAGTCCTTGGAATGTCAGCTGGATGGTGGTGCTTCTATATGCAAAATATATGATGAAAAAATGCGGGATGGTGGTATTTGGAGTGTTACTAGATGGACAAAGGGACACATGGACAGATGCATGGACGGACGCATGGATGGCTTCATGGACGGAGGGATGCATGCACGGACGCAGGGGCAGATGCATGGACGAACGCAGGGATGGACGCATAGATGGACGTACGGACGCACGAACAGAAGATGCATGCACGGACGGGCGGATGGATGCATGGATGGTCACACAGCCGGACGCATGGACGGACGGAAGCAAGAACGAATGGACGAACTGATGCTTCACCCCACCTCCCATTATTCGCCTTGTGGATATGCTGCCTTTTTTTTCAGCGTGCACGTTCTTACTCACAATTTCCAAAACTCCGATTCATTTATCGGCATCGCTGTTTTTGAGTTATTGGCCAGACGTGATTTGAACGAGGCAATTGCTACTTTTTGAATGTCAGGCCTGCCCCTTCTGTATGCATAGTCAGAAAAGTTAACCCAAACATATTCAATGATTGTGCTGTTGTCGCAGAACACCGCGAATGTCTTGAAAGGGGGCGTCACATTTACATTCACTATAAACTCCGTAATAAATATGTGGGTTGCTTCGAGGCGTGTTCCCTGCAAGAAATAAACAAGCGACAATTATTCAGCAACAACAGGCTATAGTGGCAGCATATTAATGAACGAAATGTAATAAGAATTCAGCGTTCTATAGAGGTGGTGGAGATAATGTGGTGTACCTTGCAAGTATACTTTGAGAAATACACAGTTTCCCCAAGACAGTGAAGCAATGAATATGTAGTACCCCTTTTGGTCACGGTGTGTACAAATGAAGGCGCCGAATTGAATGGCACATCATGCACTGTGAGTTTCATCAAATGGCTTGAAACTTTGTTTGCGCATTTTTGAGGGCCTCCGAAGTGAACAGCGGGCGAATATTTAACTTCATTGTGCTGCGTATTGCTGTAGAGGAACACTTTGCTGGAAGCACTACCGTGTTCGACGATTGTTCTACGTGACACATTTCGAGACCTACGAGAAAGTTTTCTTTTTCTTCACTCCAAATAAATTAAATGAAAAACAAAAGGTGCATGCATTTTGGCCTAAAAGCAAATTCTTTTAATGTGAGCACAGACGCTGACTGGTGGCGGAGTAGTTAGTAAATTATTAAGACACTCATTACTTTAATTACCATACCTCAAACGGAGTAACGTTTTTCCATTTTCTTTTTGTAATGGAAAGTTACGCAACTCGGATTGGACGCGTTTCTGCCAACACATCACAATTCATGACTGAAGGGGGTAGAATAAAATTGGAAGGCCACAGGAAAAAATTACAAGCAGCCAGAAACTTTCTACGCGCTGCTCTCAAGTGGAAAAGAACGCAGGAAAACAACACACAGAGTGCGATTGCAAAAGAGCTGTCGCAGCGTGGCATCTTCAGAGCGCTGTTCACACGTAGAGAAGGACACACGAAAAAAAGTTCTTACAAGTATAGACAGGATGGATATGAAGTATCACAGATTTTACTTATAATATATATCATCATCATCATCATCAGCCTGACTACGTCCACTGCAGGACAAAGGCCTCTCCCATGTTCCGCCAGTTAACCCGGTCCTGTGCTTGCTGCTGCCAATTTATACCCGCAAACTTCTTAATCTCATCTGCCCACCTAACCTTCTGTCTCCCCCTAACCCGCTTCTCTTCTCTGGGAATCCAGTCAGTTACCCTTAATGACCAGCGGTTATCCTGTCTACGCGCTACATGCCCTGCCCATGTCCATTTCTTCTTCTTGATTTCAGCTATGATATCCTTAACCCCCGTTTGTTCCCTAATCCACTCTGCTCTCTTCTTGTCTCTTAAGGTTACACCTACCATTTTTCTTTCCATTGCTCGCTGCGTCGTCCTCAATTTAAGCTGAACCCTCTCTGTAAGTCTCCAGGTTTCTGCTCCGTAGCTAAGTACCGGCAAGATACAGCTGTTATATACCTTCCTCTTGAGCGATAGGGGCAATCTACCTGTCATAACTTGAGAGTGCTTGCCGAATGTGTTCACCCCATTCTTATTCTTCTAGTTTATTCTATCTCGTGGTTCGGCTCTGCGGTTATTACCTGCCTTAAGTAGACAAAGTCTTTTACAACTTCAAGTGCACTATTACCTACCTCGAAGCGCTGCTACGGAGCAGAAATAATATATATATATATATATATATATATATATAGGTAACTGATGTTCTATATGTAACTTATGCACGAGAGTGTCAGTCAGTGCCATCTGCAGCCATGGTGGCGAGGGTGACACACACTTGTATGAGCCTGTGTTCACATACACACCCAATAAAGTGGCTGGGAGGATAGCCGCCATAGTAGCTCAGTGGTAGAGCATCGAACGCGTTATTCGAAGGTCGCAGGTTCAGTTCCTGCTCACAGCAATTTATCTTGTCACCCACTTTTTTCTTCAAATTTACCTTACAATTTGGCCTAAAAATCCCCTATACTTTCCTTGGCATTATCGTCTGTTAGATTATATATATTGTTACGTGAAGGCACACGCGAAACTAGGCGTTTGAATATATATTTACACAGGGCCAACGCGCAAGCCAGGATGGAGAACAACAGCAGCACCTTACACCAAAATCACGTCGTCTTTCTCCGCGCCTATCTAACCGCTTTTGTTGAACATTGTCTTATAACATAACCCCCGGGTGCTGAAGCACCGTCTCGGTGCTTTCTGTGATATTGCTGAGTGGTAAAGCTTAAGGTGAGATACAGGAACAATGTCTGTAAACAGTAGAGGAGGAGGAGGAAGACTCGAGCGGGGCTATCTCATAGGTCACATCTGTCACCTGGTGCAATACGTGGTAGAGACCCGAGTAGCGGGAAAGCAATTTTTCGGAAACGCGCCGAGTCGGAGTTCACAATAGCACAAGAGAACCCGGAGTAAAGAAAACTTGGCGATGATGGGAGTTGTAACGCAAGCCGCTGCTGATCTTGCGATGCTAAAAGGCGCTGACCGGCAGCTTCTCGTGCTTTTCGTGCTCTGGTGATAGCATCGTGGGCGTATTCGGTCGTTGAGTCGACGGCTGTCGGAAAAATGATCTCAAACGGTAAAGTTGGATCACGGCCAAACACGAGATAGAAAAGTGAAAAACCAGCTGCATCGTGGCGTGAGGAATTACAGGTGAACGTAACGAAGGGCCATGCGATGTTCCAGTCCTGGTGGTAAGACGATACGTACATGGCGAGCAGATCGGTTAAAGCCCAGTCGAATCGCTCAGTCAGTCCGTTAGTTTGCGGGTTATGTTTTGTCTCGGAGGAGCGAAGCAGGTCATCGATAACTCGGAAAAATATAGCGTCCATGATCTGTGAGGATTTGGCGTGTTGCGCCATGATAAAGTATGGCGTCGTGCAGGAGAAAATCGACAACGTCCGTGGCACCGCTGCTTGGTAGAGCTTGTGCAATGGAGTACCGGGTTGTCTGATCCGTCGCAACAGCTATCCAATTATTCCCGGAAGTAGAAGCAGGGGAAGGGCCTAGGACGTCAAGACCCAGTCGAAAGAACGGATCAAAGAGAACTTCAAGTGGTTTGAGGAACCCGGCAGGGCTCACCAGAGGTTTTTTTTGGCGTTGACACTGGTCGCAGGAGGCGACTTAGCGGCGGACCAAATGATAAAGACTGGGCCAGTAAAATCGACGCTGTACACGGTCATACGTCCGAGACAGTCTGAGGTGACCGGGAGTAGGAGCATCGTGGAGCTGGTCAATCACGCTCGCACCTAAGTGAGAAGGAACGACAAAAAGCACTTCGTGTCCATCAGGGCGGACGTTGTAACGGTACAATGTGCCATCCTTGAGCACGAACGATTGAGTAGACGAATCGCGTGCCGCAGAATGAAGCTTCTCGATGATGTTACGTAAGACAGAATCTCGGCGCTGTTCCTCACGAATGTTGCTTAAAGCGGAGAAAGACAGGACACATGACGCTTCATCGAACACCTCAGGTGAGTCCACTGGATTCCGAGATAAGCTGCAGTCAGCGTCATGGTGTAAGCCGGCAGATTTGTAGGACACCGAGTAGTTATACTCTTGGAGTCGTAATGCCCATCGACCAAGGCGCCCAGTTAGGTCCTTCAAGAATGCGAGCCAGCAAAGTGCGTGGTGATTGGTTGTGACGGTGAAATGTCAACCATGTAAATAGCTTCGAAATTTCGCTACTGCCCAAACGAGAGCAAATCATTCTCTTTCGGGGACGGAGTAGTTCCTTTCCACCTGCCAGAGGAGACAGCTGGCATAGGCGATCAGTGGGCGGAGCCCCTTTGATGCTGGCTCAAAACAGCACCGATTCCGTGGCCACTGGCATCGGTGCGGACTTCTGTAGAGGCGGCATTGTCAAAATGGGCCATAACAGGTGGTTCTGTTAGTAATGCAATAAGTGTAGAAAACGACGTAGCCTGCGCTGCACCCCATGTGAATGAGACATCTTGTCTCAGTAAGATTGTGAGAGAACGGGCTACTTCCGCATAGTTGTTCTACAAGACGTCGAAAGTACTAGCACATACCGAGAAAGCTGCGGACTTCCTTGGTGCACGTCGGAATGGGGAAGTTCCGCACGGCTCACACTTTATCAGAATCAGGGCGTACACCAGAGGAGTCGACAAGGTGGCCAAACATGGTTAGTTGCTGGCGTCCGAAGAGGCACTTTCCCGAGTTCAGTTAGAGACCGGCATTGCGATAAACTGCCAGTATTGAGAATAGGCGGTCAATGTGGGTCTCAAAGGTCGGAGAAAAGACGATAACGTCGTCAAAGTAACATAGAGAAATCGACCTTTGAACCCACGCAAAAGAGAGGCTATCATCCGCTCGAGCGTTGCACAACCCGAAGGGCATGACCTTGAACTGGTAAAGACCATCGGGCGTAACAAAAGTGGTTTTTTGTGGTCTGTTTCGTCGACAGCATTTTGCCAGTACCCTGATCTTAGATCAATGGACGAAAAATACTTAACTCCATGAAGACAAACCAGGGCGTCGTCTATGCGTGGTAGCGGGTAGACGTTCTTTTTTATTAATCTTGTTCGGATGTCGGTAGTCAACAGAGAATCGCCAAGTGTTGTCCTTCTTTTTGACAAGAACTACAGGGGAATCCCATGGACTACATGGCGGCTCAATTATATCTCTGGCGAGAATTTGTCGACTTCTGCTTGAAATATGTGACATTCGGTTAGAGATACGCGGTATGACCGTCAATGGACAGGGGAGGCATCACCGGTGTCAATGCGGTGCTTTACACCAGTGGTTTGACCTAGCGGATGATCACAAAAGTCAAATACGTCCCAGTATGAGCCAATGACGTGAAGGAGTGCGTCAGCTTGATGCGGCGAAAGGTCTGACGCGATCATTTTTTTAACGTAAGCAGACGTGCTTGCTCTCGAAGATCGAGCATGCGTGTAGCTAGTGTCCAGCATCGTTCGAAGACAGAGCTGAGATTACGCATTCGTCAGAGGGAGTGAGCATGGCGAGGACGATTCCTCGTGGGAGCACTTGTGGACACAGAGAAAATTGAGCAAAGAAATGAAGGAGCGGTTTGCACGTAACTGAATAACAGTGTGTGATAAGGTAACACTGTGAGTCAAGACAATGGATGTGATGGGCGCGAGCACATAGTCGCCGTCGGGTACAGGTGGTGAGGGCATTACAGTAATGCAGGTCACAGTTTGCGGAGACAAATGAACATGCTCAGCCGAGCACATACGAGCTTGGGGTGGACTGGGCTGATCAATTGGCCACGGTAGGTCAAGTTGCACAGTACCAGCTGAACAGTTCATGAGGGCGGAATGAGTGGACAAAAAGTAAAAAACGAGGGTCACATCATCAGTGCAGTGAGAGAGAACAGTGAAGAGAACTGAAGAGTAACGACCTGCAATAGTAACACGTGCAGTAAAGACTCCAATCACGCACGTGTCATCAGCAACACGAACCCTGCGTGAAAGGGCTGGAGTAAGGACTTTCCTTAAGCGGTCACGAATGTGCAAGCTCATCACAGAAATATGGGCGCCAGTGTCCACCAAGGATTTTAACAGATAAACCGCCCACTTCAATGTTGATTAGGTACTGATCGGTCGGCCGCGTCAACAGAAGAATTGGAGAGCAAGTCGGATCAGCAGGGTCCCCTCCAGGAACTGCAGCGGTTAGTTTTCTGAAGAAAACTGCCGGGCAGAGGATGGGGACGGGGAACGAGGTGGCGGTGGAGACCAGAAAAATCTACGTCGAGATGAAGGTGACCGACTGCATTTTCAATTTTCCAGAAAAGGGTCAGCACATCTCGTATATACGCCAGGTAAGACTACCTGGACGTCTGAGCACGTGTGCCAAGTTCTTTCCTAGCGGCCTGCTTGCCGCCGGAAGATTAACCAAAGAACTCGTGTAACTTATTCTTGCATACGTGCCAGCTCGTGATTGCGTCCACGTTGTTATTATACCAGGCCTTGGCTGTTACTTGCGAATAAAAGATGATGTTTGCCAGCATCAAGGTTGGGTCCCACCTGTGGTTTTCGCTGACGAGCTCTCTGTCGCCCTTTCTCTCTCTCTCTCTCTTTCTCTATATATATATATATGGCACAACGATAAATATATTCATCCCCTGATGAAGGGAGGACCCCTCCCGTAACTGTTGGGAAATAAATATATTTATCCCACTAAATATATATATATATATATATATATATATATATATATATATATATATATATATTGTAGGCACAATATTGACAACGTTTGACCTTCATCTTCTTCATCTGTATATAATCATCATCACGAAAAACGTCGTCTTCGTTCGAAGCGTTGATTAGGCGATTTGGCCTTATAAACGCCGTCGAGACTCCAACGCTGCTATTGCCTTACAGAGTGGTGGAGCTGCTTCGATCACCAAGTCCTCTCCGACGTCACGTTCCCTTGGAGCTTCGTTCGGGTCGCCGCTTGCTTCCTCCGTCCGCTGTCATGGCTCAAGAACAACTGCCCGGAACATCCAGCATCCCTGTCCAACGAACCATTCCTGCGTGGATTGTCAACGCCCGGCAGCGCGAACCACCCATCTTCTGTGGTCTTCCACGCGACGACGTCGAGGTATGGCTAAAAGAATACGGCATGACCAGTGTTTATAACCAATGGAATGAGGCTCAAAAACTTCGTCACGTCACCTTCTATCTGTCCGATGTTGCGAAAACGTTGTTTTTTAACCACGAGAGCAGCTTCCCGGATTGGCCTACTTTTGCTCAACAAGTCCTTGGATTTTTGGAAAACCGAACATCTATTCCGAAGTGTCGAAACGAAAGCTCGATGGGCGTGCCAAACATCCCGGGGAGACGTACACTTCGTACATTGACGACGTCCTTGCCCTTTGCCACCACGTGAATTCGGCGATGACAGAAGCTGATCGTGTTCGCCACATCATCAAAGGAATAGACCATGTCACGTTTAATGCTCTGGCTGATAAAAACCCCACCACCGTTGAGGACGTCATCACGACATGTCAGCATCTTGATGAACTCCAAGATATTCGATTGCACCCAGACTACCCAGACGCGTGTGACAGCCGGAATTCCTCGGATGCAGATTCGCGCGTGCTGATTCGCACTCTGATTCGCGAGGAACTTCAAGTGCAAGGGTTGTCATGTGCACCCGCCCCTTGGCCTCACTCTGAATGTGCTGGTCTGCGCGACATCATCAAAGAGGAACTCTCATCCATGGCGGGCGCTCTCCCATCGAACACTATGGCGCCACCAACACCACCCTTGACGTATGCGCAAGTCACGGCCATGCCACCTGCCTTAATTCAGCACGCCCATCCTGTTCCTGCGCAGGCCAACGTAGCAGCATTTGCACCACACTCACCTGTCCCAGCGCCAGTACCAGCGCCTGTGACAGCTCCAGCACACTATGGCCACTGGCGCTCGCCTCGCCCAATATGTTACTATTGTAGCATTCGGGGCCATATTTCACGATTTTCCGCAAGCACCACCAGGGCGAACGCCGTGGCTACGATGTTTACGAAAGGGATTCGGAGCCATCCCAGAACCAGTACCAGCGACGCCCTATGACACGTTCCTTCTCTCTGACTTCTCCACTCGCCGCACCTCGCCGCTGCTATCCCGGACGCCGCTGGTCTCCTTCACCTCTACGACGCTCAACATCTCCTCTGAGACCAGCTGTACCTACTTCTGACTACCACTCTGAAAACTAGCTAGTGCAGTTTTTGGAGGGAAAGCTGCATCGCTCGAACAAACACCAAGACCTCCAGAGGGCCCAGCCAATTTGTTATTAGTGTATGCGGAAGGGGTACCAGTTCAGGCATTTGTGGACACGGGGATTGCTATTTCTGTTATTCATGCGGATTTGTGTACTCGTCTACGTAAGGTTACCACACCTTATACTGGCACTCTCTTACGTAGCCCAAATGACTCGCAGATGCGGCCATCCGCACAGCGCTCCGTTAGAGTTTTCATTGATGGGATCCGGCATCATATTCAGTTTGCCGTGCTGGCTTCTTGTGCTTTTATGCTTGTTTTAGGATGGGAGTTTCTTTCTGATGCTGCTGCTTCCATCTCCTGTCGACAACGACTCATACATATGCGAGAGACGGATGATATTTCCCCGAAATTATCACGTGACCGTCTTCGAACAGCCAATGACTTCCTTGTGCCACCTAACCACGAGCACGTTATCACGGTTATGTCTGACTCCATTGACCACGGTGACGTCCTAGTCAGTCCGTCAGCCCGTTGTCTATTGAGAGGGATTGCACTTTCATCGAGTTTTGTGCGCTTCTCCAACGGCCGCGCATTTCTCGCAGTAATTAATATCACCAATGAGCCGATTCTGCTGACCAAGGCCACTGTTGTAGTTTCCAGCGTGGACACACAATCTATCTCTGTAGCGGCTTCGAATACCAGTCTGGTGGAATCACGTTCAATACTAACAGATGCTCCACCCACTACGCCTCTCGTCAATGCCATCAGCAAGGATCTCACTCCCCCACAAGCAGCCGAACTGCTGGCGTTCTTGTCTAAGCATAACTTTTCTTTCGACGTACATTCCACTGCTCTAAGCCAGACTTCTGCGGTGGCTCATCGCATCCACACCAACGGAACTCCTATTGTCTGTCGTCGACCATACCGTGTTTCTGTCCAGCGAACGCGAGATCATCGACAAGCACGTTGCTGATATGCTCAAGCAAAACATCATCCACCCCTCCTCAAGCCCTTGGTCGTCACCTGTCGTTCTCTTAAGGAAAAAAGACGGTTCGGTGCGATTTTGCGTTGACTACCGTGCATTAAACAAAGTAACCAGAAAGGACGTATATCCCTTGCTTCGCATTGATGATGCCTTTAATTCCTTACAAGAAGCGGAATATTTTTCGAGCCTTGACCTGCGCTCTGGTTATTGGCAAATTCCAATGCACGAAGATGACAAGGAAAAAACGGCCTTTGCCACACCCGACGGACTTTACGAATTTAACGTCATGGCCTTCGGCCTCGGCAATGCGCCAGCAACGTTTGAACGACTGATAGACACAGTATTGCGGGGCCTTAAGTGGAAAACATGCTTATGTTACCTTGACGACATCGTCATATTTTCTTCCACATTCGAACAGCACTTGCAGCGCCTAGATGAAGTTCTGACGTGTCTCGCAGCTGCTGGCCTTCAGCTCAACACCAAGAAGTGTCACTTTGATAGCAAAAGTATTGAAGTACTCGGACATCTCGTCAGCAAAGATAGAATCCGGCCTGATCCCGACAGGATTACCACCGTTCTTCACTTCCCGGTGCCTGAACGCGTCAAAGAGCTCCGAAGCTTTCTTGGCCTTGCGTCGTACTTCCGGCGCTTTATACCAGACTTCGCCAGCATTGCTGCGCCACTTCACCAACTCCTTTCTTCGGGAGCGTCATACGTATGGTCGGACGAGTGCAATGGCTTTTGACACCTTGAAACGTGCCCTCACGTCTGAGCCAGTGCTTTGTCATTTCGATAACGCCGCACCCACTCTCCTCCATACTGATGCCAACGGACACGGACTCAGCGCTGTACTTTTGCAACGAACAGAGCGTTATGACGAACGTGTGATTGCATACGCAAGTCGCACCCTCAAAGCAGAAGAGAAAAACTACACCATCACCGCGCAGGACTGCCTCGCCGTTGTCTGGGCCATCCAGAAGTTTCGACCGTATCTTCACGGCCGCCACTTTACCGTCGTCACTGACCACCACGCTTTGTGCTGGCTGTCGACGTTGAAGAATTTGTCTGGACGCCTTGGTCGCTGGATACTTCGTCTCCAAGAATACGAGTTGACGTTATCTACAATGCCGGCAAAAAACAAAACGATGCCGATGCCCTTAGCCGCTGTCCTTTACAATCCTCATCAGGCACTCCTGGCCTGTCGCGAACTGTGAGTGAACCCATCAAAGTGTCTCCGTCAGTTCATTCACTCACCGCTGTCGATTTTTTTTCTATCTTCAACAACGAGACGTTTGCATCCCACCAACGCAGCGACCCTTAGAGTCGCTCTATAATGCAGCGCCTTCAAGGCTCCTCTCGTCCTCCCAATGCTCGCGCCCATTGACAGCTGCGGAACTTCAAGACTGAAAACTCAATCCTTTACCGCTTTGTCTTCCACCCCGAAGGACAGCGCTGGGTTCCTGTTCCTCCTAGTTCTCTAAGGACGCAGATTTTGGAGGCGTTTCACAATGACCCTAAGGCTGGTCATCTCGGTTTTCAAAAACCTATGAACGCATCCGCAGTCGTTTTGCCTGGCCTGGCCTTTCCAACTGCGTAGCGTGATATGTTGTGTCATCCTCGCTATGCCAACGCCGCAAGCGACCCACTTCTCCCCGGACGGTCTTCTACAACCTCTGCCGTGTCCTGACGCTCCCTTCGATGTTATTGGCATCGACTTCTACGGACCGCTACCAATATCAGCTAGCGGCAAGCGCTGGATTGTCACAGCAGTTGACCACTTAACAAGGTACGCCGAAACAGCTGAACCTCCTTCAGAATCAGCAGAGGACATTGCCACATTTTTTCTGGAGGCAATCTTTCTAAGACATGGTGCACCACGCATCTTATTGAGCGATCGCGGCAAGGCGTGTCTCTCGAAACTACTCGAACAAGTCCTCCACGCATGTAATACTATTCATAAGACGACATCCAGCTACCATCCCCAGACTAACAGCCTCACAGAGCGCTTCCATCGAACTTTGACCGACATGATATCCATGTATATCAACGCCGACTACACTAACTGAGATACCATCCTGCCATTCGTGACTTTTGCGTACAATACCGCCACGCAGCGCACCACGGGCTATTCCCCATTCTTTCTCGTCTATGATCGTCAACCAACATCTCCGCTCGACATCTCCTTTTTTGACGTCCCTGTGATCTCGTCATTGTCATCGAGGGAGCACTTAATCTCTCGCCTGGCCGACTGTCGCCGACGCGCCCACCTCAATATACAGGCAAGCCAACAAGAGCAGAAGACTCGCTACGATGGCGTCCACCGCATAGTTCACTACAATACTGGAGACGAAGTACTGTTGTGGACCCCGACGCGGGTTCCCGGCCTGTGTGATAAGTTTCACTCACGTTTCATCGGCCCCTACGCTATAGTCGAGCCAACGTCTCCTGTTAACTATCGAGTAACCTCTGTTGTCATGCCTTTCGACGGCCGTTTTCGTGGTATGGAGGTTGTTCACGTGTCGCGCTTAAACCATTCATGCGCCATACACCACCGTCATAAACAGCGGCCTAATTGGCCGATTCCAGGCGAAGGGGAAATTAGTATAAGCACAATATTGACAACGTTTGACTTTCATCTTCTTCATCTGTATATAATCATCATCACGAAAAACGTCGTCTTCGTTCGAAGGGTTGATCAGGCGATTCAGCCTAATAAACACCGTCGAGACTCCAACGCTGCTACTGTCTTACAATTTATATATATATATATATATGTGACGCATTCACAAGGTGATTCCAGGAGAAGCCGACGAAGAGGAAGTGCGCGTGCATTAGAATAAACGCATTCACAAGGTGATTCTAGGAGAAGCCGACGAAGAGGAAGTGCGCGTGCTTTAGAATAAACGCATGGCATCTGGACCACGACGTGTCTCCATTTTGTAGCGTCACATATATATAT
>WOVY01007376.1:0-47387 GCA_013436015.1 Rhipicephalus annulatus
CGTCTCATGCTCAGCAGTCTTTTTTTTCCTGGAGGT
The DNA here is from genome assembly GCA_013436015.1 of Rhipicephalus annulatus. Classification (NCBI taxonomy): domain Eukaryota; kingdom Metazoa; phylum Arthropoda; class Arachnida; order Ixodida; family Ixodidae; genus Rhipicephalus; species Rhipicephalus annulatus. The sequence continues at coordinate 37 of WOVY01007376.1, forward strand.
AGAGGAGGGAGGGTAAAACAGCGCAAAAAGAGGACTATGGCGGCGCCCAGGCAGCCTTCAGTGAGAAGGCTGTACTTCTTACCACGTCAGCTTTCGTTTGACAAAGCCGCACGCCGCCTACAGGGATTGAGCAGTGCACTCGGTAGCCGAGCTTTGACGTACCGCATGAAGCGTGCAGCTATGGTCGGTTTCCATAATTCCATGGCAATAACCGTCTGCTTCCAACATTGTGCATCGGCCTCAGTGGCAGATCCAGAGCGGGGGTGAAGAGGAAGGCGGGGCGATCGCCTTTGTAAAAAATGGCAGCATATCCACGGAGTGATTGATGGAGAGTGGGCGAAGCATTCGTCCGTCCATGCGTCCGTCTGTGTGACCGTCCATGCGTCTGTTTGTGCGCCCGTCCCTGCGTTCTTTCGTGCATCCGCCCCTGCGTCCGTTCATGCGTCCATCCATGCAATCTGTTTGTGCGTCCGTTTCGTTCATCTATTCAACACCTTCAAGTCCCACCATCTCGCATCTTTTTATCATATATTCCCCATATAGGAAGCACCGCCATCCAGCGGACATTCCAGGACTAAACGAGAGGTGGCACACGCAACACTTTCTTACGGCCTGCGCTTTGGGTCCACTTCCCACCTTTAACCGCCTCGAGTTCATGGTATATTCTAGTTCACTGTATTTATGGCACTGCGACCAAACGCTCGCTAAACCTTTCGAAAACCAAGGAGGTTACGCCCAGCGAGTATAACGTAGGCAACCTTTACCCTGTCAGATAGGGCTCAATTTACATGCCCATGGCTGCTAATGAGAAATGAGAGACAGGAGAATTCGGCTTTTACTTTCTTACGGCTTGCGCTTCGTATCTACTTCTCATTTTTAACCACCTTGAGTTCATTCATCGTATATACAAGTTTCATTGTATTCATGGCACTGCGGCTCAACGCTCGCTAAACCTTTCTAAAGCTAAGGAGGTTACACCCAGCGAGTATAATGTAGCATCCCTTTCTTGTCCCAATAGTGCTCAATGTACATGCCAATGGCTGCTAATGGGGACCGCAGCGTGCGCCGTTGAATAAAAGCCCGAATGCTCATGTTTCTCATCCCCCATTAGCAGCCATTGGCATGTACATTGAGCACTATTTTTTATTGTTAAACAACGCACAGAAGAATCTCTCACTGGCACCACCTTGGAGGTCAAGTGTTATACCTATTTCGGGTATGTGCCACTGGTGGTTACATACGAGGGACGCCCAAGCCACGCCATAAGGAGCTTTGCCCCTGAAAAATATCTGTCGGCGCTCCTCCATCTCATTCGGACTCGAAGTTCACCTCATAATATCAATCAGGACAATTGAGCGAAACCACTGTGAGCACATATTGACATAATTTGTGCAATGAAGAGATATTACTTGACGTAGCGCGTTTAGAAACATAGGACAAGGGAAGGGACAAAAGAGAGCGCTTACTTCCAACAAAAATTGATTTCGAAGAGCGTACATATATATGCTCACGAAATTCGAATACAACAGATAAACAGATGAAAAACCCCCTATTGCCATGCGCTAAAAACTTATGATCTCAAACACGACAATTCTTTTTCACAAAGACCGAGAGAACGAGTGCTGACGCAGTTCAGCCCTAATCTACTATTCTTTTCTGCTTCAATAATCTCCCTTGTCACTTTATTTCTGTTTTTTCCTATGATTACCGTACCATGAAAAAGTGGTTTGCAGCCACACGTGCTGCAATGTAGTGCCAAAAAAACATCTCGACCATTTCCTACGTTGCAAGCGTGTTCGCGAAGCCGGTCATTATGCACCTTGAAATTCACGGGCTTCCGCAACAAATGAATGAAAATGTTTTCGAAAAATTGAACATACTGGCAAATGACTTAAAGCTGCCTAGGCTATCAGAATCGGATGTAGAAGCCGCCCATAGGCTTCCGAAAAGAGCAGGGCAAGACGAGGCTGATAAGCCCGCCCCTATATTGGTACGCTTCACATCTCGACTGACGCGAGATATCTGGCTCAAACACCGACAAGAACTAAGGAAATCAAAGTCCAAGATCTTTTTCAATGAAACTTAACTGCACAGAACAAAAAGCTGTTCTGGCTGATGAGGTGTAAAGCTCGTGAGCTGCATTATCAGTTTTTTTGGGTTAAGAATGGGAAAATGTTTATGCGACGAAGCCCACGTCATCAAATTGTTAACATAAGAACTGCTGAAGATCTAGAAGGACTACGGTAACTAAAAATAACTAGAAAGTTCCCTTTCTGGCCGACTTAATTCGTGGCTTTTTTCACACAGTCGCAGAATTATTATGATGCCTTTTCTTTTCGGCAATTAAAAGCTACACGAAACGTCAAACACCTATCCTTGTTAAATCTAAATGCCCGTAGTCTAAGGCATAAACAGAATCTATAAGCCTTTTTTTCGATACACTCGAACATAATTTCGATATATTGACATTCACAGAAACCTGGTTTTCTGGTGATAACCCTGATGTACATTTCGCTGGATACAAATGTATTCAAATATCGCGGAGAGAACAGAGGAGGAGGTGGTCTGGCGATTTATATTAAAAACTCCCTCCAATATGAAAATACTTTGGAATACTCCCATATTGAACTTGACTATGAATGTTTAATGATCAAATGCATGGGCACAATTGTCGTCCTCATGTACAGACCCCCTTCTGATTCTGTTACTGTGTTTCTTAATTATCTTGAAAGTGTTCTAGAATACTGTTGTCAATGTGGATTTCCTGCGATTTTCTGTGGTGACTTTAATATCGACTTATTGGCAACAACATCTAATAGGCAAAACCTCGTTGATATTTTCTGCTCTTTTGGGTATCAAAATGTAATTAACATGCCAACAAGAAAACAGACCTATCTGAAACGATACTCGACTTATGTTTTACAAACTATCAGCCATGTGAATGCGACGCAGGTGTACTGATAGCAGACTTAAGCGACCATTTGCCCTTCTTTATTTTCTTCAAGACATACTTGTCCCGACATGACCAAACTATTCAGAATACAGCCATCAAATGCAGAATAATATCTGCGGATAAGATTGCGATTTTTCAACACTTAGTTTGAAAGTACAGATTGGAACTTTGTGACAGCGATCAAAGATCCCGTTGCTTCATACCGCCTCTTTCTAAACACTATCAAAGGTCTCTATGACTTTGCATTTCCTAAGACACGATTAGAAAAAACCCACAGGTCTAGAAAACCATGGATAGATTCACACCTTTTAAAAAGAATAAAAGAGCGTGATAAACTGTTTAGTGTATTTATCAGAACAAAGAACTTGGACACATTAGCTACATACAAAAAATTAGAAATAAACTTGGCACTGATATTAACAAGCGCGTTTCGCGTACTACGAAAATATGTTTGCTGGTATATCGAACGACTCCAGAAAAGTTTTGGAAAAAGGTCAATGACCTTATGTGCAAAGATGATAAATCCGTTATATCGGAGCTTGTGATTGACGGTGAACCATGCTCAGGTCCGCCACTTGCAGATAGGTTCAATGAACACTTCCTTAGAGTTGGCGATTGTGGGACTACTGCTGGGGAGATAAGCAATCATACTGATGTAACTAGCAACATTTCATCCTCTGTTTTCTTGTTTCCCACATCCGAATCCGAAATATACAAACTGTTGCAAAAATGAAAAAATAATTGTGCATGTGGCGTGGATGACTTAAAACCCCAGCCTATTAAAGCAGTTGCCCATACCATAAGTAAGCCACTTTCACATATCGCAAACACAATTCTAGTTCAGGTATTTTTCCTGATGAGCTAAAGATTGCGAAAGTATCTGTCATCTTTAAAGGCGGTAATAAAAATGACCTTAATAAATATAGGCCTATCTCATTATTACCTATATTCTCTAAATATTTGAGCAAGTTATCAACCTACGACTTTCAAATTACTTATTGCAAGAAAATGTGATAATACAACAACAATATGGCTTCCAAAAGAAAAATCTACTGAAACAGCACTACTGGATATTAAAGAAAAAATACTTGACAATTTTGAACATAAATTACTTACCATAGGAATTTTTCTCGACTTCAAAAAGCGTTCGATTCGGTTAAGCACCATATTTTATTACGGAAACTCCCTTCATATGGAATAAGAGGAAAGGCTCTAGAACTTATAAAAAGTTATCTAAGCAATCGGCAACAGTACACCAGTCTCGGCGACATTAAATCAAACGTAGGTAATATCATTTGTGGCGTTCCACAAGGATCAATCTTAGGGCCTTTGCTATTCTTGATTCATATCAATGATCTACCTAACATACCGCTAACACCCGATGTTGTTCTCCACGCGGACGATACCAATATATTCTTCGCCGGTAATTCCCTCAATCACCTTGAACAACACGCAAACCTGTGGCTGACACATCTATCCGACTGGCTTAAGTGTAATAGATTAGAATTAAACACCAAAAAAACAAATATGTTTTATTCCGCCCACGCAATAAGGCTATCACAAGCGAACCTACAATAAAATTTGAAGGGCAAAAAATTGAACGTGTCACAGCGCATAAATTTCTTGGGATACTTTTTCAAGAACACTTAGACTGGTCCTTACACACCAACCACGTTCGTACCAAGATTTCCAGATCCACGGGTATAATCTGCAAATTGCGACAACTCCTCCCTCGGTGGTTGAAAAAACAACTATATTATTCCCTTGTTCACTCACATCTCCATTATTGTCTTCTTGTATGGGGGAATACGACTAAAGCAAACACTGACAAAATTCACACCTTGCAAAAAAAGCTATACGACTAATATCAGGGGTGTCATTCAGGCATCATACCGCGACTCTCTTTAAGGAACATAAAATACTTACGGTAACCAACGTCATGAAACAAAAATCGGCAATGCTTATTTATAAACAGGTACGAACTGATCGCTCAGGGTTTTATCAGAGGCATCTCCCGAGAGATCACAGTCAAAACCTACGGCACAGGGTGTATACATATGAGAAACCACGTACAAATTACGGCACACAAAAACTATTGTATCAAATTTTGCATTTCTTGAACGAACAACCGATTGTAGCTTCTCTAATTCACAATACAGTCTCATATGGCATTTTTAAAAAGAAGATACAGGAACACTTCCTATTTACACAAACGTAATCACCGTCACCATCTTTGTCTCATATTCCCTGAAGTATTTTCTTGTATATATTGTTTGCTTATGTTATCCAAACTGTGTTTCATTTATTGATCAAACATATTAATTATTGATGTTGCTGTCTCTTGATTGTTGAAACCTTGTATTCAAGTTTAAAGTTTCTTCAGGTGTTTTACATGACTTACATTAGTGTTTGTTTATGTCCTCTACAGTTTGCTTCATTTGTCGGACACGCGTATGCTTTATAGATTTCATCTCGTGCGCAAATTTTCGCTCAATTATGTTTTCCTGTACATGTTTTGCATGTAGAAACATATTTATGCTTAATTTCTTATTGACTCGTTACTTTACACTGAGCACTGTGTTATTTTGGTGGGTTTTGGGTTTACAGGGGGCAGGCGCTTTGTCAGGCTTTTATGCCTTTTCGCCGGTCCCCTAGGCAAATTGTACCTTTCTTTTTTTTGCTTTTGCCTGAAATAAACTTCAATAAATCAATAAATCAATAAATCAATAAACCTGCCAGTTTGTCCTATGTAGTATTTACCGCATGAAAGAGGTATCTGATAGATTACAAATTGCGCGCATGTGAGAAACAGTGTTAGGTGCTTCTTAGAGCATCCCGGTTTTGCATGTGAAACAACTTTCATACTCAAGTACGAGAGCTTTTCGGGGCAGAAAACATGAAAGTTGTGTGTATGAAAGTGTATTAAATTTGTCTCACATGCAAAACCGGTATGCTCTAAAAAGCACTTAGCACTGTTTGTCACATGCGCGCAATTTGTAATCTATCAGACACCTCTTTCATGCGGTAAATACTACATAGGACAAACTGGCAGGTGCAATAATGACCGGCTCCGCGAACACGCTTGCAACGTAAGAAATGGTCGAGATGGTTTTTGGGCACTACATTGCAGCACGTGTGGCTGCAAACCGCTTTTTCATGGTACGGTAATCATAGGAAAAAACAGAAATAAAGTGACAAGGGAGATTATTGAACCAGAAAAGATTGTAGATTAGGGCTGAACTGCGTCAGCACTCCTTCTCTCGGTCTTTGTGAAAAAGAATTGTCGTTTTTGAGATCATAAGTTTTTAGCGCATGGCAATAGAGGGTTTTTCATCTGTTTCTCTGTTGTATTAAAATTTCGTGAGCATATATATGTTCGCTCCACGAAATAAAATTTTGTTGGAAGTAAGCGCTCCCTTCTGTCCCTTCCCTTGTCCTATGTTTCTAAGCGCGCTACGTCGATTAATTATGTCTTACCAACATGCCCAACTTTATACTCTAGGCAATGAAGAGCTTTTTCTGCTAGCAAAAACAAAAAATGGCAGCATATCCACGGAGTGAATGATGGAGAGTAGGGCGAAGAATTCGTCCGTTCTTTCGTTCTTGTTTCCATCCGTCCATGCGTCCATCAGTGTGACCGTCCATGCGTCCGTCAGCCCGTCAGTGCGTGCGTCTGTTCGTGCGTCCGTCCCTGCGTTCGTCCATGCAGCCGCCCCTGCGTCCGTACATGCGTCCATCCATTCATCTGTCTATGTGTCCGTTCGTCCATCTATTCAACACTCCAAGTACCACCATCTCGCATCTTTTCATCATACATTCCCCATATAGAAGCACCGCCATCCAGCGGACATTCCAAGGACTAAACGAGAGGTGGCACACGCACAATTTTTTATGGCTTGCGCTTCGGGTCCACTTCCCACCTTCAACCACCTCGAGTTCATGCTATATACTAGTTCACTGCATTTATCGCACTGCGGCCGAACGCTCGCTAAACCTTTCGAAAACCAAGGAGGTTACGCCCAGCGAGTATGACGTAGCAAACTTTTTCAGCCAGATAGTGCTCAATGTACATGCCAATGGCTGCAAAGGGAAATGAGAGGCGGAGAATTCGGCTTTTACTTTCTTACGGCTTGCGCTTCGTATCTACTTCCCATTTTTAATTACCTCGAGTTCATTCATGGTATATACAAGTTCATTGTATTCATGGCACTGCAGCTCAACGCTCACTAAATCTTTCTAAAGCTAAGGAGGTTACACCCAGCGAGTATAACGTAGCAACCCTTTCTTGTCAGATAGTGCTTAATGTACATGGCAATGGCTGCTTATGGTGATCGCAGCCTGCGCGTGAACTAAAAGCCGAATGCTCCTGTCTCTCGTTCCCCATTAGCAGCCATTGACATGTACATTGAGCACTATTTTTTATTGTTCAACGACGCACAGAAGAAGTCTCTCACCGGCACCACCTTGGAGGTCAAAGTGTTATACTTGTTACATACTACGGTGTACGAATGGGTGCCGCTATAAGGAGCTTTGCCCCTAAATAGTTGTGACTACTCGCACCTCTCCAAAGTTACTTCAAGGGACCACCCCTGCCACCCCCCACCCCCGTAAAATGAGTGGCTGGATCCGTCCCTGCTCACACAGTAACATCATTTGTTTACCGCGTTTTTGCATATCGTGAATTAACCCGTCAATGCCACCTCGGCCGGACACGGTTTCCATTTATGTCCGGGCGACATTAGAGGATGCTTCATGTCAGAGCCCCCTAGCAAATTTTCACATACGCACGGTTAGAACGTTGGCATTACCGATGACCTGATAGTATTTATTGGTCGCCTAGCTCGTTAAATATTTGAGACCTTGAAGAGCCATGAAATTACTTCCTCAAGTTTAAAAGTTTCCGGGGTTTCTTTTTCAAATAATTTGAGCGTCCCAATCACTTCAATAGAAGGAGTTTCAATTACATAGATGATTTATGTTTCAGGTCTCCTTGAACGCTGTCAAAGACGTCTACGCGATGAATGGAAATATTGTGACACTTCGCGTGATGCATGGCATACGGGAGGTCCATCTCAATCCTAATAACTTTGAGAAGATGTGCGTCCCCTACGCCTACCGATTGTCTGGTCCACAAGTGACCCGTGGTCTGCGCTTCTACCAACAAGATGTCGGTCCATCAAGACGCAACTGCATACAGGCGACTTTGCGGTTCTTTGAGTAAGTGTGTCCGACACCTTAATTGTGTTGTGTTTAAGCAGCAATGCTTAGGATTTGTTTGGAAAGTCAGGTAGAAGGAAATGTTTGTTTGCACAGCTGTGTACTTGAACAAGCGATATACATTAGAGTGAGTGTACCGTTCTGAGTGTGTATATACATCAGAGTCACCTGAAATGGCATATTGCAGGACACTTCGAACATGCTGCAAGGGAAGCCTCGAAACCATATAAAACGCTCCTATAAATTTTTCGAACATGTTACTGAAATCTCAAGCTCACAAATATAAAGCAAATTTTCTCTACGGAGATTACATCATACGACATTTACTGCGTTTCTTCTCGCCCAAACTCACAGCGTTTCTTGCAAACTTAGTAGTAAATTTTGTAATGTTACATGTGCTAAGTTGTACTAGAGGAGTGTACCTCTGTCCAGAAACAAAACAGCATACTTATATCGTACTAATTTTGCAACATCTTTACGCGCCTGAAATAATGAGGCACAAATCCCCACAATGATATGCAGTGTCATGTCCATTGCGCGTTGCTGCTAAAAATACCTTGCACACGGGCATAGAGTAACGCTCTTCTTACTTTCTTTTCTTTTATGCAGGATGATAAGCAGAATCATCACCATCATGTCCTCTCGATACGCCAAAGTAGCACTGCGGTTGAACTCGAGTGCGGTCGACTGCCTCTATACCTTTCTTGCTTACTTGACAAAATGGGAGACGCACGCAAAAGGCAAGCGTGGCTTCCTGAGTCAGTCCACAGCAGCAGGGTTTCGAGTAACTATCAAAAGCACCTTGCTATTGCTGGAATATCTGACGACAGAAGTAGGTTATGCCTACTTGATGACATCCCGGCTGAACCATGGCCCGAACACTTTCGGTATAGTGCGGCAGTGTAGCGGGAATAACGACCATTTTACACCGCAGTAGTTCCTCGACAAAATGTCATGCATCAGCTTTTGCAATCTTGTGCGCTCGCCGGACAAGGGCAATGTGGCTCCTGACACACTTGACTCTCTTTTGTCCCCTGGACTGTGCCCACCCCCGTCACCGCCACCACAGAACGCAGGCTTGACTTATGCACTAAACGAAATTCAGTTTAAAAGCAATGAAAACGATATGTTCGACGATGTGATGCCACATGAGAGTGACCATGAAGGATACGTGTCCGTCAGAAGTGACCGCAGACTGGTCCATTACATCAGCGGGTTTGCTGCGAGGAAATGCATCGTGCCGTCGCACTGTTCTGCTTGCGAAAATGACTTGTTGACTTCTCGAGGATCTGAAAGCGCTATCGCGCAGTGCACCCAACAGTTCGATTACGGGGGCCTTTGGTACCCATCTTCGACCTTAGTGAACTTTGTTGGATTTCTTGAGCACACATTCACCGATTGTTTTAGCACCCGCCACGTGCACCATGACAGCATCATGGATCTCATAGAGCTCCTAAAGAGGAACAAAGTGAAACTGATTGGTTGCGAGGAGCACCATGAATGTGTCACTCAGCGAGTGGTAGGGTTTTATGTGCTGACAAGGCTGAGATTCTTCATAAAAGCCTCGAACCGTGCACTTCCTTCTAGGTGGAAGTCTGCTCAACAAACAAGACTGAGCAGGTGCTCGTAAGGAGCCAGCGTCGTTTATGAATAACGCAGTGGGCATAAAAAATGCAATTGTTAGAAATGCACGTGCCCCTTTGTGAACTAGTGTAAGAAGACGTCGACTTGACGAGGCTCACGTGCAGTTTGGCCTGTGTGGCATGTGCTTTATCATGTGTTAGTAAGCTATTCTTCTTTATTACACGAGGTTGGAGACAACACAATGAGAGTTCGGTTTCGATGCGCATTGTAATTTCTCATGCAGTGCGTGTTTCATATTTCACAAGCGGCATTTCGTTAAAAGAACAGCCGTGAAGTTACAAGTTGATGCTGAGTTGCATGAACATCTCTTTTCAGTCACACATGTTGACAACTGTTGGACGAACCATTACTTAAGAAAACTTTCTTGATGTTATAATTATGCAGCAAACTAGCAGAACTGGTTAGACAAAGTAAGTTTTTTTCTCAAACTTTTTTCACATATATGACTGCACAAAATTCAGAAAAGCTCTGTTCAGCGTGGTTTGCTGGCTCCCAACCGTTCTACATACTGTAGGCATTTAGTATACCCATCCTCTTCACCTGTACATTATCATCGTTATCATGTGTGGCTCATGCATCCTCATCGTTGTCGTCTATCGTCATCATCTTGGTTCGTTCATCGTAGCTGTCGGCTGCCGGTTCTTCGGGCCTCACAAAGGTCTTCCAAACCACGACTTCATCCGTGGTGGAGCGTGCTGTTAGGTCTCCCGTCATCGCCCCGCCGCGGTGGTCTAGTGGCTAAGGTACTCGGCTGCTGACCCGCAGGGCGCGGGTTCGAATCCCGGCTGCGACGGCTGCATTTCCGATGGAGGCGGAAATGTTGTAGGCCCGTGTACTCAGATTTGGGTGCACGTTAAAGAACCCCAGGTGGTCTAAATTTCCGGAGCCCTCCACTACGGCGTCTCTCATAATCATATAGTGGTTTTGGGACGTTAAACCCCACATATCAATCATCTCCCGTCATCCTCTTGACCACTCTACCCCAGGAGCTACTTCAGGTCCCCGCTTCAGCCAGGTGTCCTGAAATATGTCGCATGAGGATGAAGTCGGTGCTGCAGCCGTTCCCACTCCGCCACCACGTGCTGCACCTTCTCACGTCATTAAGAGCCTCCAGCGTGAGCCCCATTCTTTTGCTGGTATGTGCGGGGAATGTGTGGAGGAATGGCTTGGCGATTTCAAACGTGTCAGCGCTGCTAACCGGTGGGATAACGCGTACTAACTCGCACACATCTCATTCTACCTCATGGGTGTCGCGAAGATGTGGTTCCTCAACCACTTCATCGACATCCCCGACTAGTCAGTCTTGAAAGATCAGCTTCGCCTTGTCTTTGGCACACCGGCTGTTCGTTCGAATCTCGCAAAAAAAGCTCTCGCGACTCGGAAACATCACATCGGGGAATCGTATAGATCCTACATCGAGGATGTTCTTTCACTTTACCGCCGGGTCGACACATCAATGACAGAGTCAGACAAAGTACGCCAGCTTCTTAAGGGGATCGCACGCGTCGCATTCAATGCCCTCGCAATCCAGAATCCGGCTACCGTTGCTGACATTGCGACAACCTGACAGCGCCTCGAAGAACTCGAGTCTATGCGCCTACAACCAGACAGTGACGCGGCCCGTATTACCGTGGATCTAAACCTAGGAGACACAATAAGGGTAATTATACGCGAAGGATTCGAATCAATGGGATTTACTCTGCATTAAGTGTGTCCCGTTCAGTCTTCTTTAACGTCATTGCGAGATGTCATCAAGGAGGAGCTCACGTCCATGACCCACATGGCCCACCTGCAGCCCACTGTCGCTCATACTCTCCTATTGTTCTCGCATGCCGCCGCCGCACAATCAGGCACCATCAGCTCGACGTCGTCGCCACGAACGTACGTGTCGGTTGCTGCCACACCTCCTACAACCTTTTCCACGAGCTTTCCGTCACCACCGCCTGAGCCGTCATCCGTCCCTCTCGCTACTCTCTCTCCCGGTGCAGTTAACGTAAGCTACTACCCTCCTTAACAATTGACTCGCCCTACGTGCTATTATTGCGGCTATCGTGGTCACATTTCACGCCTTTGCCGCAAGCGCCAGCAAGACGAGCGTCGAGGGTACGACATACGCGAACGGGACTATACCACAGGAGCCTTGTACCAGGGCCCCCGTTATTCGTCACCACCGCGTCGGTCTCTATCTCCGCCAGCATCGAGTGAACTGCGCAGTAGTCATCGACCAACCCGACGCCGTTCACCGTCGCCCTACCTACCCTCCTCTTCTCCTCTTCAGCCTGCTTCCCTAGCTTCTGATCGGCGTCCGGAAAACGAAGCGATGCAGTTTTTTGGAGGACAATCTGCATTCCAACACAGGACTCTAATTCCTCCAGCGTGCCCTTAAAACATGATTTCAGTCGCAGTTGACGGAGTGGATGTTGATGATTTGGTGGACACTGGGACTGCATTATATATTATTCGTGCTGATGTTTGTGCCCGCATTCGAAAAATTACGACGCCTTATGATGAACCAACACTGGTTACAGCCCGGGGAACAATGATTCGCCCTTCCGCTTTCTTTACTGCCCGTGTGCTAATCGAGGACAATCTTCATTATATAGAATTTGCTGTGCTATCCCTGTGCTCCCACGAACTCATTTTAGGCTGGGGCTTTTGTTCCTCTGCTTCCGCGGCTATTTGTTGTGCACAACGTGTCGTCCATCTTACTGACACAGACCACTTGCTCAGCGACGAAACCTACAGGCCACTTCGACTTATTGCTGCTGTAGAGATCCAGTTCCCACCACACGAACATCAACATTACAACATTAGTCACAGTTTTGTCCAACGACGTTGACTCTGGTGACATTTTGGTCAATCCGTCGCCCCGTTGCCCTAATAAAGGCATAGCTCTCGCATCAGGTGCGGCTCGCTTCAACAATGAGTCAGCTCTCCTCGCTGCTACGAACACCACACCAGATAAAATTTTACTGCCACGGGGCACTACTCTCACCTGAGTTGCCGATCTGGAGCCTGTGTGCGTCGTGCCTCTTACCCCTGTCTCCTCTAAAGGCCATCCTGCAGATCATGCTGCTTCTTCGGCATTTACAGCAGCCATCAACAAAGACTTGACAGACTCACAGAAGCAGCAGCTGCTTGATTTGTTGAAAAAAGCATGCAAACTCTTCTGACGTTCATTCATCCACCCTGGGCCAGACAGCTGCTACAGCGCATCCTATTCAGACCGACAGAACATCCAATGTGCACTGCCGTCTGTACCGCGTCTCTCTAGCCGAATGAAAAGTCATTGAGGAAAACGTAGACGACATGCTGCAACGGGAGGTAATCCGACTCTCAACTAGTCCTTGGTCGTCTGCCATCGTTCTGGTGCGTAAAAAGGGCGGTTTTCTACAATTTGGCGTCGATTACCGAGCACTCAATAAGATCACTAGGAAGGACGTATAACTCATGTCACGCATCAGTGACGCCCTCCATTCCGTATTAGGTGCTGAATTCTTTTCAAGCCTCTACTTGCGTTCCGGCTATTGGTGAATCCCCTTGCACGAAGATGATAAAGAAAAAACTGTGTTTGCAACCCCAGATGGCATATACGAATTCAATGTCATGCCTTTCGGTCTATGCCATGCACCCGCAACTTTTGAGCACATGATTGACACCATGCTGCGTGGCCGGACATGGAAGACTTGTCTATGTTACTTCAATAACATTTTTGGCATTTCACCGACGTTTCCTCAGCATCTGCAACACTTGGACGTGGGCCTGACTTGCCTTGCGAGTGCTGGTCTTCAAATTAACACCAAGAAGTGCCATTTCACAGGCAGATCTATTAAGGTCCTCGGTCATGTTGTGAGCAAGGGACGGAATTCGTCCAGACCCTGAGAAAACTGCTGTGGTGCTTCGCTTCCCTCGCCCTGACAAACCGAAAGATTTGCGAAGTTCCCTTGGTCTTGCCTATAACTTTCGGCGATTCATTCAAACCTTTGCCTCCTTAGCCGCACCACTCCATAAGCTACTTTTTTCCGGTATGCCCTTTCAGTGGTCTCAAGATTGTGGATTGGCATTCGACAGGTTGAAGAGTGCCCTCACGACCGACCTTGTACTTTCTCATTTTCACGATCATGCACCGACCTTCCTGCACACAGACGCTAGCGGCCATGGTTTAGGAGCCGTGCTCCTGCAACTCGACAACTCTTCGCGAGAGCGAGTCGTTGCATACACCAGCCGCGTCCTCTCCGCAGCCGAGAGGAACTACATGATCACTGAGCAGGAGTGCCTCGCCATTGTTTGGTCAGTGCAGAAGTTTAGCCCTTATCTGTACGGCCACCATTTCACTATTGTGACCTACCACCACGCTTTATGTTGGTTTTCGACACTCAAGAACTTGTCGGGACACCTCGGCCGCCTGATTCTACGCCTCCAAGAGCATGATTTTGACATCGTATACAAGTGTGGCAGAAAGCATAGTGACGCCGATACTCTTTCTCGCTGCCCACCACCAGCGGCTCCACTCAGCGTTTCCGCAATTACTTTGCACAACACACCCTCGGAGTCCACGTCTACGTTGGTTTCCTCTCGCGCCTCAACGGACTAGCTGCCTTCAGACGACCCCCACGATTTTCCTTCTCGACAGCTGGCTGATCCATACTGTCGACGTATTATAGGCTACTTCACTGGCAGTTACCGTCCACCTAATGCGAGGCTCCGTCGCCAACTCGCGCAATTTAAGCGCGACAAACTCGGTGCTGTACCACAAAATTTACCATCCTGACGGTCAGCGCTGGTTTACCGTTCAACCCCGATCGCTTCAGTCTGAAGTCCTCAGAGCGCTTCATGACCATCCGACTGCTGGTCACCTTGGTTACTATAAAACCTACGATCGCCTTCGAAGTCGCTTTTATTGGCCAGACATTACCACTAGTGTAGCTCGGTACTTCGGGTCCTGCGCTACCTGCTACTGTATAAAAATGCCCACATCTGCTTCAGCCGGTACACTACAGCCTCTTCCGTGCCCAGCCACACCCTTCGAAGTTGTAGGCGCCGATCTTTATGGCCCCCTTCCAGTCTGTGCTGCTGGAAACCGGCGGATGGTAACAGCCGTTGACCATTTGACGCGCTACGCCGAGACGGCATCTGTCACTACAGGTTCACCTTCTTAAATTGCCGATTTCATCCTCCGAGCCATTATACTGCGTCAAGGTGCTCCACGTGTATTGCTCAGTGACCGTGGGAGGGCCTTTCTTTCACAACTAGTGAACGAACTTCTTCACGCCGCTGGCACAACTCAAAAGACGGCCTCTAGTTATCATCCCCAGACTAACGGCCTCACTGAGCGATTCCACCGCACTCTTGCTGACATGATCGCCGCCTATATTCAAGCAGACCACAAGAACTGGTATGTAGTTCTACAATTCGTCACTTTCGGCTATAATACGGCCACTCAGCAGACAACTGGCCACTCACCATTTTACCTAGTTTATGGGCGCTCCCATACTTCTTTCCTGGACGTCTCTTTTTTTATCTGCCAGGCGAATTCATATCCATCCTCTTCAAAGAAATACGTTTTACGACTCGCACAGTGCCGCCAACGTGCTCGTATAAATAATGAAGCCTGACAGCCAGAGAGAAAGCTAGTTGTTGATGAATCGCATCGTGCTGTATCCTTTCAACCTGGAGACAAAGTGCTCCTTTTGACGCCTATTCACACACCTGGTTTGTGCGACAAATTTCAGCCATGGTTTATCGGGAAGTGCACAGTTCTTGAAGAGACTTCACTAGTGAATTATCGCGTGACACCCCCAGCAGATCGCCGTTATCAAACTACTGAGGTAGTTCATGTCTACCCCATGAAGCCCTTCATGCTACGTTCTTTGTCCCCTTGACCTGCCGCAGCCAGGCTGGCCGCTTTCACGGGGGGGGGGGGAGGAATTAGTGTGGGCGTTTAGTATACCCATCCTCTTCTGCTGTACATTATCATCATTATATGTTGCTCATTCATACTCCTCTTTGTCGCCTAGCGTCATCATATTTGTTTGTTCATCGTAGCTGTCGGCTGCCGGTTCTTCCAGCCTAATGAAGGTCTTCCAAACCAAGACTTCATAATACAATTTTTGCTATCTGTTGAATAAATACTTTGTGTGGTGCTTTCTCACAGACATACACGATTTCATCGTGAAACGCCTCGATTGTTCTTCTACGAACATGATATTGTGCTAATCTGTGCTATTTTTTTACATCTGGGATTAATTTAGTACGGTTACAGACCACATTACAAGAATCCCAAACGCACCTCACATAGCAGGCTGCAGTCGGGATACTTAGACCGGCAAGGGTCTTCTTCACTGTAGTGTAGGAAGTTGACATGAAGGTTTGGGGGGAGGGGGGTGCCTGAACAAAACGTTAGCTATAGTTGCCGATTGGAAGAAGCTATTTCACATATATTTTATGTGGGCCATTTCTGAAAGGCACTTATTGTCAGGATTAAAAAAAATACCGATATTGGTCTTCGAAATGAGCAGAATCAGTGTGCCGATTTCGACCTATTATAGTTTTTGTTTCTCCGTTATGCTTCAGCAAATGGTGACACCATGAGATATCTAATGAAAAACATGCTTGCGACCAGTATTGTCTGAGTCGTCTTATGCATACGTATTGAAAAAACAAGAAACAGTTATGTGACGCGACATTCTTGGGCGGGCCGCTGATCGCATGCGACGAGCATGTTTGATGTTTGTGCTATGCAGCTCCTTAAACATCGAATGCCTTTGATATCCTTCCTCATCACATCTTCATGAGTAGTCTAGAAACTGCCAAGAGCTGTTTGACATTTCACTAGACTGCTGTGTGCACAGATAAGGCATCCATGTCGTCAATTATTGCTACTTCTCGCTAAGTCAGTGAAGCGTGTCAGAGGCAAACAATCTTGGATCTGAAAACACATCAAATATAGATTTTATTGAAATACAACCACCTCTTGAAGTATAATCGGGTGACCACCAACCTTCATAGTTTGGTTTACTATAACACTATAGTCATCACGCATCACCATTTTTTGTATCATATTGTCTATATATAAAGACTGGTTCCTGAGTACATGGTGTAAATATTTATAAAGCGCTCAAGTACTTGTCAGACAACAAAACGCGATAGGTGGTTGGTCACGTGGCTTAGTGCAACTTATTTTCTAGGAATCAGTATCTAAGATGTGCCACTTATAGTAAACAAAACAGAGAAAGTGATCTGACAGAGGTTCAGGCCCCCAAGCATGAAATATGCACGGGGCACATGACTGCACATGAACCTTTTTACAGAGAATTTTCATTCATTGTTTGCTGTATACCTATGACTACGCCGGTTGAACACATCTTATTCGGTTAAGCGTTGAACGAATGAATCGTTACTGTGTGCTAGCTACATGTTTTTTATATGCGTCCCTAAAAAGGCCACACAAACCACGACCACTAGCTTGCCTTTGGCAAAAAATGCTACTTTGGATTACCAGACCTCACATTTACGGCTGACGAAAAAAACTCCCGTAGTTTCCATGCAACTACGGATCATTTCATGTCTCCATTTTAGGCTGCGCGTCTGAAAAGAACCAACGCACTTTCAACAGCAACAACAACAAAGGTTTCGCGTGGTAAAACTATATACTGCGTGAGGCCCTCCCTATTCAGTATAGCACTCCGCAAATTATGACCACCTGTGGTTCTTAGCGCCAACACCCAAGAACTCGGCCTCTATCATTTCCACGACATCTAAGTTCGACGTTGGTTTGCTGGTTAGCAGCCGTGCGCACAGCAATCAACACTGTGCCGTTGACAGCAAAGCCGATTCCGGGAGGCTACCTCCACAACTGTAATGGGCAGGCCTGACTGGTATGCTACTGGAACGGTCATGCCGTATCTGTCATTCTTACTAATTTGCGTCCCGTCTTAAGTACTGTTCCGTGCCACGCTATCCCTAAAATGAATGCCAGAGACCATCGGTCGTATGTACAAAGTGTGCACCGCTAAATAAGCTTTTAAAAGACAAAACGTAGACGTTCACACAAATCAGTTGTACAAGAAGAGTACATGTGTATCTCAATGCAACTTCATTTCCGCCGACCGAGGATCGTTTACTTTCAGTTTTTTTTTTGCGAGCCAGCGGGCGACGAACGCAGGTGTGTCAGAGCACACTCTCTCTCTTTTATTCGCTAAAATCTCGGAAGCCATGCTTTTAAGTTTTTGTTGAATCCGTGTGGTGGCGCTAAAAATAAATGCGCTCGCTGTCATGTTTTTCTTACGTCATATATCGTGGGTTTTTTTGTAGCAATATGTAGCAATTGAAGCCAGATTTATAAAAACAACTAATACACCTCTGCAAAAAAATTAAGAAAAATAAATTTATTGTCCACATTAGGGATTTAAACCTGGGTCTATTTTGGGGCGCAAGCGTTCTACCCCTCGACCACTTTGGTGGAACTGCGCGTAGCTCTTAAAACGACGACACACTACACACCATAGAGTTTCTCAAAATTAACTAGAGGGCACTCTGGCACTGCGATTGTTCAGCGACCATGGGAATGATGGTCGCTGAACAATCGCTACACACATTTCCTAGTCTTCGTACTTGCGGTTGGCGAATCGTACTTGCGGCTTCGTTAATTTATGTGTTTCGATTTTATTTTGAAAAAAGATCCAACCCTTTTAAACTTCGTGACCCGATTTGGAAAGGTAATTTGAAAAAAATGCGGTGGTGAAGCGCGATTGCCGAGCATTTGCTGATTTTTGTTTTGTGAAATAACAGCTTCAAGCCACACGAGCACACACGGAGCCAAAAGCAGGCCAGAAGTACGAAGTTTAGACAAGTGTGTGTAGTACCCATCATTCCCATACTCGCTGAAGCGCCATGCATTGCAGCTCCCTTAGACACTAGCGCCACAGTTCCCTGTAGTGTATACTGGGAAACTCTATGCTACACACTACCGATCGCAGCGCCACAACCGGATTGACCCGCTTTTGGGATCACTTTTAATACATTGGTGTTGCGGCCGTTCCGGGTAGTGACATTACATTCCAGCACCGTTGCAGACAGTGAGTGCCGCGCCACGGCGAGTCATGGCTCGAACTAATACGAGTGGCCTCGCCCTAGGAGCTTTTCTGGTGACCGCACGCTGCCTAGGCACCCAAATTGCACGAACATCCCTAGGCGCTTGAGTCCCTAGCGTTGCGCTGACGTCGATTGTCAGCGTTTTTACTAGTTTGGTCAAGATTGATTTTGGCGTTGTGCGGCGGTGTGTATGGGTTGCGGTATTATTCCTTGTGAATCTGGTGATGTGGCAGTGATTCTCGGCCGACCGATCCTTCAAAGGGGGGAGATCGAGCGCCGTGGGTGTTTCGAGCAAGCGGTAGCGTTAAATGACCAACATCCCGTGTCGATGTAGTATGCTCAAGTGCTGGCTGTCTTGTGTGTGCTGTGTGGTGGTTTGTTTGACAAATTTAGTTTCGTACTCATTTGATGATACGTTAGTGTTGGCTGGTTTATTCAAGCCGTAGCGTTGAATTACACCCGCGTAGTCGTGATCATGTTTGTGCAGACATATTTCTGAATAAGATTGAAGGTCTGACACACTGTACTGACAACACTACTGTCACACGGGTTCTTGTTTGCTAGGTCGTACCCTTTTATGTCGCAGTTAGTTGACGGCTGCATTGTATTTGATCCGATCAGTTTGGGCAGTTAGCGGTGACTAATACTGGTGTCACTCGAATACTTCTGATCGAGATCGACAGGTCAGTCGCTGCTGCGCCGGATCTATTTGGCGCAAACGCCCTTGCTGGTTGCAATCAAAAGTGCCCGTGTGACACTGGTATGATCGCACGTGCGAATGCTCAAACCCTTTCTGTGCGCTCTTGTAGTCTCTAGCTTCTTGGCTGCTGGTTGCGTCAGTAGACGAGCATGCAAGAAAAACAGTTTATTACATATACAAAGCTATTCTATCAAAATTATGCAGAAAAGGTGGATAATACAGGGTAGCTAGGTATGCAATAATGGGACGTCCGCAAATAAGCACATGTACACAGAAGTACTGAAAGCTGGGCCAGTTGGTGACAGTACTTTAACATATTTTAACACAACGCACCACTATGCGGGTACAAGAGCGATTTGTCCCTTCTCTAGTGTCTGTGTATTCCTGCCCTGTGTTATAATATATTCAAGCACATGTATGCGTTCGGTCTTGCTAAATGAAGTATCACAGGTAAAATTGAAAGACATTTCTTTCTTTAGGAAACGCAATGCCATTTCGGGTCTTATTACTAGCTTTCCTGCTTGTTATTTTTAATCAAAAGAATGTGATGTTTACTTCACTATCAGATTGGCACATTTGTCCCCGATTAGTAGTCAGTGCACGATACAAGCTTTTCGTCTTCCTAGGTGCATGTGCGCAATATTAAATAGCATCAAGTTACATTTCTGCTTTCCAAGAAATGAAGGTATAAATAACTTCATTTTTTGGGATAGGCACAATAATAAAGTAATTTGGCTCTTTTATTGAACAAAATTTCTCGAAATATTGTTGAGCCTTGCAAAAGACAAGTCTATTGTCCAAACGTCACCTCCAGCGCCCACCCCCCTTCTACGAAATTTTCATGGCTCCCCAATGTGTAATCTTTACTAATAAATACTAATAAAACTCTATCTATCAAAAGCATCTTACGAAGTTTCTAATTTAGGGAAGAATTTCCATTCACCAGCAAAAATCTGTAGAATGTAATGTGTTCAGACCGATTTAAAGTATTTAATGCGACTATGTAAAAAAGCAGTGATTTCTTTGATAATTTTCCTGCAACAGATTTGAGTATGCGCTCTAACACTACCACATTGAAGCATTTATGTGCCCTCACTTTACTTTTATGGAGTTGCATGCCGTAAGCCTGTACAGGAGAACAATGAATGCAGCCTTTGGTAGTGCTTTTACGTTCCAGATGATGGCAGAGGTGACGGTGGTTGCTTTTGTTATTTCATGACTTGTGCAACAGAAGGCACTGGTCACTTTTAGCCTTTTTTTAGCTTGGAATGCTCGCACAATCACTGCATTCATTCTCCTTGTCATTGCATATCGGTAACTTGTCATAGCCTCATGACTCCCTAGTCTGCATCACCTAGATACGGCATCCCTCTATGTGAAATTTTCCCCTACAAATTTTTTAGACACACAGGTCAGGCTAGAAGTACTCTTTGCTATTCTAATTGGTCCATGTTCTTGTAGAAGCCACAAAGATATGGCTATTTTAATGACCAAATAATGACAAAATGGGTATTGGGGAGCTCAAAGTTTTGACAGTTTATTCATCATATCCTGCATCAAAAATTATAGACACACATGAGTGGAGTAAGCTAGGCTCACATTAAGAGCGTACTAACTAATCACAATCTGTGAACTTGTTCTCTACCTACGAGAAAGACAAAACATCACTGATACTTAAACAACCTTGCTTGTTTGCAAGACCGAACATGTACATAGGCTTTTTTTCAGACGTTCTATATTTTCTAGACTAGTCTAAGTATGATGCACCGTTTCTGCGTAATTTTGATGTAATTAGTAGACTGCTTTTTTGCATTGTCATGTAAGCAGCAGCCAAAGAAGTAGAGGCCACAAAAGTGTACAGAACTGAACGGTTTAACTTGGTATAAGCATTCACGCGTGATCACCGACAGGGGATATCGCAGTCACGGCTTTTTTTTTTCTATGCTACTTGGACTACACGTGCGAGTAGTGAAAATATAGCGATATTCATAACGCCGGTGTTACACAGACACTTGTGATTGCGGTCCGGGCATCTGCACCAAACTCCATGCTGCACAGCGCAGCAGCGACAAAGTTGTTGCGCAAGATCACAATTTCTCGAGGAAAACCGGTATTAGTAACCGCTACATGGTCCGGATCAAGTAAAGTGCAGCGCGACCACATGCAGCAAGTACCCGTGTGACAGCGTTCACTTAAGCGCGTCAAAGCGCACCGCGCATTCAGAACTAACATCCACACAGAACAGTCAGCAATCAAGCATCACCATATTCGCAAGGAAAAATATCGCAATAATACAAACCGCCGCACAACACCGAAATAGTGGAAGCGCTGACACACACGTAACACAGCCGGCGGCGCCTTTACATACCCGCACCGCTCCAGCCAGTGCGGGCGCACCACTACAGACTAAAATGCCTAGGGATGTTCGCGCAATTTGGCACCTAGGCCGCGCGTGGTCGCGAGGAAGCACCCAGCGGGGAGGCTACACTTATTAGTTCACGCCATGGCGCGCCGTGGCGCGGCAGTCATCTGTCTGGAACTAGCATGAAGGGGCTTCAGGGGGAGCTTAGGGCGGAACGGGAGCAGAGTATAGAACTCCAAAAAGAGCTCGGAGCGTCGCGTTAGCGGTAGGAGGCTACCGCCAGCCTATTGGTGCAAATGAAGGGCGACTTTCGAAAAGAAAAGGAAGGGCGGACCGAGCTAGAGCAGCGGGTAAAGGAACTAATGGCGTTTTGCCCCGCCCTCGAGTGGTGTGAGATGGAAGGCGTGTGAGACGGGAAGGAACAGGCGAGAAGGGAGGTCAGGGCGCCGCAGTGTCGGGCCACAGCATGGAGGCTCCGAGAACATACAGCTCGGTGGCGCAGCAGTCTTCAAGCAGGGCATAAACACAAAACAGACGGCAGAGAGAGAAACAGGTGAAGCAAACAGGGGCGCCATCACAAACAGGAAGCCAGCGATTAGAGCGTAGAAGGGTCCTAGTAGTGGGGGACTCTAACGTGACCAGGGTTAGAGATGGCGTCTTCAAGACAGTGAAGGAAAATGGGAGAGTCAGGCTGGAGGCACATTCGGGGAAGAGCATAGTGGATGCACTGGCTAAAGCTCAGTAGGTTGTAGAAAACAGCATGGAGGGCGAAAATCTAGTCATTATTCATGGTGGGCTCAATGATGTGTTGAAGGGCTAGGATCAGAACCTTCATAGAAAGCTAGAGGATAGGATGCGTAAGCTCCAAAAAAGCGTCTCTGAGTCTGCATGTCACCATATGCACAGTCCCAGAGGTCTGGGGGCACCTTCGTGGGATTGAAAGGATGGTAGTGGAGACCAATTGCGTGATCAAGCGTTTGAGCCGGCGACTCGGGACAGCGTAATGGAAGTTAACCAAGACGTGTACAAGCCTGGCGCTCGCCCCTTTGCGCAGGATGGCATTCACTACAGTGGTGCGACGGGCAGGAGGGTCGGTAACAGAATGGGTCGCAAAGCCATAGCTTTTTTAGAGGGACCCAAAACCCTGAGGCCAACAGGGTAGCCAAAGACCGACCTAAAGGGGCACAAATATTCAAGCCACCCAAAGACCGTCAGAAAAGAAATCGACGTAAGCACAAGGGCCGAGCTAAGTCAGACGTAGGGTCTATTAACATGCAGGGTGGCAGGAATAGGAATGCAGGGTGGCAGGAATGCAGGGTGGCAGGAATTAAAGTGGGAAGAAATAGACGAGCAGTTGAGGTAGGAGCAGCATATGGTATATTGGGTTGTGGAGACACATCTTCGGGACCTGGAGCAACCACCCTGCAATCCAGAATATGTATTAGAATACTGCTATAGAACAGAAGGCAGCAAAAAAGGGGTTGAAGTGGTGCCTTTATCCATAAGAGCATGGAGTGGCAAAGAGTCAAGCAGGGATGCAAGGAGTATTTCTGGCTAAAAGGGAAAGTGACTGGTAAATACTTAGAAAACAGCAGGTGGCGAAACCAAAAAGAACTATTCGTTAAGAAGAAAGTAAAGGAAACGGAGACTGACATGCGGAGAATTGGCATGATTAGGACGTCCGCACTAGAGATCTATTGAACTTTTAAGCAAGAAATCGCCAAAGAAAGGATCTATGATAATACTCGGGGTAGTTCTCTACTGTTTGAGGCCAGGACGGGAGTATCGCGAACCAAGGCATATCGGGCCAAATACGAAGGGGTAGACACGTTATGCAGTGCGTGTGGAGAGGAAGAAGAAACTGCCGAACACTTGATAATGTTCTGTAAAAGGCTTCACCCTATAGTCCAGGATGATGGCGCAGAGTTTTTCTAAGCACTGGGGCTAAGGTACAGGGAGGGCAAAATAGACTTTAAGCGGGTAGACTTAACTAAAAGGAGGTTATCTGATTGATCGCTAAAGTCAGGACATGAGTGAAAATTAAACCATTCAATGCAAAGTACCCGTCCAACTTTACTAATTAAAGGAAAAAAGAGACAAATATAGTGGTTTTTTCACTAAGTATTACGGAAGGTGGTGTTAGCCACCGCCCGATCTAAAGGGCACAGCCACATTCATCCATTCATCCATCCATGGAACGGTGCTGGAATGCACTCTCGCTTCCGGGCACTCCCCTTGTTCTAGTACACTCGATTTCAGTCGACAACTGTTTTTCGTCGTGATCAATCGGAGTAACGTCTGTGTACACGTAATCGACGTGAGTCTCTAGCGGACTGTCACATAGCAACGCAACGGTCCGCTGTGAGTACCAGTGCCTCTTACTTCATTGCATGTGCGCAGTAATGCCCAAGTGTTGAGAAAATACGGTCACTTACCTCTCGAAATGGAAGCATCTAGCGAGTGCCTATGTGCACGTGCGGATGGACGTTCTGGTAAGCAAGTGGCGTCTAACATATATCAGCAATTCGGCTGCGGTCCCTAAATGTACCGAAATGTTTTCTCGGGCTAGTAGGTTCACGACAGTTGAACACAATTGTAGCCCATAGCAACAGAAGGACAGAAAAAATGGCAGTCGCGTGTTTGAATGCATTCTCTGCGCTACCCGAAGTTTAGTCCATCAGGTGCCGAGACAGTGCAGTCGCGGCAGGCGCAAAGCTTGAAGAGGATGGGTATTTGAACAGCACATAGTACGCAAAGCTTGCGGGCGTAGCGTTAGCGTAAGGTTGTCAAACGAGATTTAGACCTAACGACGACATCTTGACCAATGCCTTTTCAATATGTTGTATATCTGCAAGCGATTCGACGTTGCTTTCTTAAAAAATATCAGCGCTGATGTAATTGTTGTATAGTGAGGTTGTCACGCGTGGCCTTAAAAAATTGACTGAACCCAAGTAAGTGGGAATCGGCGTTTAGCGAAGCATGCGGAGGGAAGGCGACCTAGTTGAATTTTTTTATTGAGTGACACGTCATGAAATGGCGGTAAGTTTGTGCACAAATGTTGCACGCACAAACATATGTTCAAGAGTTGCAGATGTATATATAACCAGTGGTTTTTACATGCGCACGATGTCAACTAGAACATGCGTATTAGTGACAACAGAAGCTTATATGAAGCGCTGATGCTGGCCCTGGGTTCACTCAAGGGTGCTTATAAAGTAAGATATATGGTCTAAGCATGCAGTGGCTGCAGAAGGTATGGTTATTGCTAATTTTTCTTTTTGTATAGATTATCGAGTTCATGTAACGTACATTGTGCACCTATTCAAACTTTCGCATGCAATCGAACACTTATTTCTTTTCTGCTATATCAGTGACCATTCACTGGAAAAAGCAAAATGCTCTTCAAGAGGTGATTTTCGAATGTAAGGTTAAGGATCGAAAAAAAGCTGGTGTACTACAATTATGCAAGTGTGATTATCACGCGCGTAGATACATGTGTGAACGAGATCACAGTGTACTAAAAATCACCTGTTGCTATATTTCTGTTTTTTTTCTTCCTTCAGTGCCATATAGTTTTTATTGTAAAAAAGTCGTTTGCAGTGTAGTGTGCTTGTGAAAATGACGTGACGTCTCAGCATGCTTCTGATCGGTAAATATATGGAGCACTTTTGAGAAGAGGTTACATGCGAAAGGGGTAATTTATGTTTCATTCTCATTTTTAGGCAAGCACGAGCAAGCCGGCATTTTTAAGAAATCGGAACGTATAACTTCCCTGTGAGCGAAACAGATACAGAATCTAGTTTTGTTTTATGCTTCTGCTATATCTGCAGGAATACACCTATTTCCTCGCCGAACTTCTCTGGACGATTGCAGCAGGAAAACTAGATATTGCAGCTTACAGAGGTGAAGCTGCAATACCAACGACGCCTGGGAACCCTCTACTGACGCTGCCCACACACCACAGTCTCATGGAAGAAAAAGTCGACAATGTTCCTGTTACTGTCCTTGCTGGCATAGGCGCCCATCTATCTATTATGAGCGCACA
Source organism: Rhipicephalus annulatus (assembly GCA_013436015.1). Classification (NCBI taxonomy): domain Eukaryota; kingdom Metazoa; phylum Arthropoda; class Arachnida; order Ixodida; family Ixodidae; genus Rhipicephalus; species Rhipicephalus annulatus. Next base: position 26,051 of record WOVY01007376.1, read on the forward strand.
TCGACGCCGCCGTTTGCAGAAGAACATGACGCCCCCTACGACTCAAGCCATACGTGTTGCCGATAGCAGCGTTGTAGAAGTCGTCATAATGTGCACTGCACATGTTAACACTGCTGGTTGTCACGCTGTGGTCCTTTTTGCCGTTCTAGATTGTTGCTCCCATGACCTCATCCTAGACCTTTATTTCCTCTCGGCACACTCAAATTTAATTGACTGTTCTTCTGGCACGGTCAGCCTCGACCCTCCTCTGCTCTCTGATACCCGTGAAAAGCCCGTCAGCCGCTTGGGTCCAACCACTTTTGTTCGCTTGCTGCCTCGATCTGTGACATACGTATGTCTGTCATCGACATCTCCAGTTCCCGACGGAGACTACCTCGTTACACCGATAACAGACGTACGACTGACCCGCAGTGTTACAGTGCCGCATACCATCACCACTATAGTGGACAACTGTGTGTTTCTTCCGCTCCTGAATTTTGGCCTCATTCTTCGAGTGTTGCCCTACCAAATCTCGATTGCTCAACTCACTGTCATAAGAGATGATGGCATAAACGTTGTCGCTGTAATTGTTTCGGACCAAGCCGAAGTCTCACGGTTACCTGGTTCTGCAGAGGCCACCTTTCGAAATATGATTGAACCAGACCTTTCGCCTGATCAGGCCAACGCTCTCTGCCGTGTTTTGGCATCCTACGGTGACATTTTTTATATATGTGATCGTCCCTTGGGCCAGACTAATATTGTCAAGCACCGAATCAACACTGGTGACTCTGCGCCCATCCAACGTCGGCGTTGATTCATAAGGAAGTGGACAACATGCTATCAAAAGACATCATTGAGTTATCCTCAAGATTTTGGGCCTCCCCTTTACTTGGTCAAAAAAAGATGGCTCCTGGCGTTTCTGCATTGATTATCGGCACCTCAACAAAATAACCAACAAAGACGTGTATCCTCTTCCTCGTATTGACGACGCACTTGGCTATCTTCATGGCGCCACCTTTTTTTCATCTCTAGACCTCCGATCTGGCTTCTGGCAAATTGCTGTAGATGACATGGATCGTGAGAAAACTGCAATCGTTACCCTCGACGGCCTTTACCAATTCAAGGTCATGCCGTTTGGTCTGTGCAACGCCCCAGCAACCTTCGAGAGAATGATGGACACGCTGCTTCAAGGCTTGTGTTACTTAGACGACGTGATTATATTCGCAGCCACCTTCGCCACACACCTTGAATGCCTTTCAACCATTCTATCAGCATTCCAACATACCGGCCTTCAGCTCAATTCCTCGATGTGCCGCTTCGGTCTTCGTCAAAAACAGTGTTGGGCCACCTTGTTGACGCTTCCGGTGTACGACCAGACCCGGCTAAAGTACACGCCGTAACGAACTTTTCCGTTCCACGCTCTATCCTTGATGTTCGCAGTTTCGTGGGCCTGTGCTCTTACTTTCACCGGTTTGTAAAAGGTTTTGCGGCACTCACACGCCCACTCGCACACCTTCCCAAACACGACGTCCCGTTATGCTGGGGTCCTCTTCAAGCTAACGCTTTCTCTCGACTAATCACCGCTCTATCGACACCACCACCGACACTTGCACATTTCGACCCGATTGCTCCTACAGAAGTGTGGACAGACGCTAGCGGTCACGGCATCGGCGCACTTTTGGCCCAAACTCAGCGTGTCACTGATTGTGTAATTGCACGCGCAAGTCGTCTTCTTTCAAAGTTGGAGCGTAACTACTCTATAACAGAACGAGAATGCCTTGCCCTTGTCTGGGCAGTTTCGAAATTTCGCCCTTGTATGGCCGCCCGTACTTTGCCGTCACAGATCATCACGCCCTCCATTGGCATTCTTCAATGAAGGACCCTCCTGGACGACTTGGTCGTTGGGCCTTGCGTCTTCAGGAGTACTCTAACTCAGTTGTCTACAAGTTTGGACGCCATTGCTTGTCCCGCTACCCTGTTGACCAACCAGATGAATCGGTTGGTGAGCCTGGACCCAGCGTCATGTCCATGTCAAGGCTTCGTCAGATTGGTGATGAACAGCGTCGCGATCCTTCCTTGTGGTCACTCATTGCCCGTCTGGGAATTTGATCCTAACTACGTGACACTCCGCATGTTCGTTCTCCTAAATGAAACGCTGTACCGTTGTAGCGTCCAGCCAGATGGCCCTGATCTACTTCTAGTCGTGCCTTACCATCTCCGTTCAGTGGTTCTGCATGAGCTTCACGACGAACCAACTGCAGGCCACTTGGGTGTATCTCACACGTACGACCGCGTCCGGCGCCGCTTCTTTTTGCGTGGTCTCGCGTGGTCGGCTGGACGCTACGTGGCCTCCTGCGATAAATGCCACCGTCGTAAATGACCTGCCGCACCCCCTGCTGGACTTCTTCACCCGCTCTCCATCCCTACCGAACCTTTCTTTCGATTTGGTGTAGACCTCCTCGGACCGTTCCCTGAATCAAACTCTGGGAACAAGTGGGTCGCTCTTGCTATAGACCATGCAACCAGGTTTGCCATCACCAGAGCGCTCCCCACCAGCACTGCTACTGACGTCACCGACTTTTTGCTCCACAATGTAATTCTACATCACGGCGCTCCTCGGCAATTGCTCACCGATCGTGTACGCGCATTTTTGTCACGCGTACTCGACGACCTTTTGCGCTCTTCCTCAACGCAACACAAGCTGACCACTTCCTACCATCCCCAAACAAATGGTCTTACCGAACGCCTAAATCGCACTCTAACGGACATGCTCTTGATGTATGTCTCATCTGACCACCATGACTGGGATCTAGCGCTACCTCACGTGACGTTCGCCTATATTTTATTTCATCATGATACAGCAGGCTATTCACCTTTTGATATGGTCTATGGCCGTAATTCGACCTTACCACTGGACACCCTACTGCCTACTACTACACCTCCGCCGAGCGAATACGCACGTGATGCCATCGCTCGTGCCGACCACGCACGTCAGATTGCCCGCTCTAGGCTGTTGGCTTCACAAGCAACACGGAAGGCTCTCTACAACAGCAATCATGTCGACGTTGACTTCTCACCTGGTTCTCTAGTTTTTCTCTAGTACCCAGTTCGTCGTGTTGAAATGTCGGAGATGTTGCTATCTCCGTACAAGGGCCTTAACGTAATCATACGACGCGTAATGGACGTTACCTATGAGGTCGTTCTAGTCTCCGGGACTGACCTAGCTGTCTGCTAACACACCAGGGACTTAGTCCACGTTAGTAGGGTTGAAACCATACCGCCCTCCTTCTGAATAACACGTATAAAGTGCACCGAGTCGGTGCTTTTACAACCGGGGGTTATGCTACGTAGCTATCGCATGAAGGGTGAACCATTCTGTGATCAGAAGATGATGAACAGGACTGGTTTTTTCGCTCTGTGGGCTGAACTCTGATTTTATTGGGGTATATACACTGCCAAATAGTCACGTCCCGTCCCATTTTACGTAACAATATGTCCATATTCGCTTGTGCGAGTATATACAATGTTTTTTTTTTGGTATCGCGGCTGGTTTATCAGCTGCCAGTACTGTCGTGTTCCAGGATCAATATTCAGAAGATTCATAGGCTTCTTGTTGATTTCGTGTTGCAATCCCAGTACGAAAAGACAAGCCACAACAACCTATTCTTAAGATTGGAAAGAGGTGGTGTTTAGGCTTGCCACACTTATTTTTGAGCCAGGTTGTATCAAGGTTTCTCTTTTACGAGATCAACGAGAGCTTTTCTACGGAGATTCCTTCAATCAGGCTGGCATCGACATAGCCAAACTTTAATGTAACCTTGAATGATGACGATAGTTATAACGCGAGAACAAAACGACGACGACAGAGAGAAGAAGGACACGAAATACTCGTGCCCTTCTTGTCTCTGTGTCGTCCTTTTGTTCTCGCGCTATAACTATCGTCATGCCATACCAACTAGCCCAAGCTGCCACACTTCGAATTATGAGTTCCGTTGTGGTGTGAGTAGCTTTCTTCGAGAAGTTGTTGCAGCTTTTCAAATTCGTAGTGCTAGATTTAGTTTGGAGTACCTATCTAATGTCACTCGGAGGCATTCGTCGCGATATTGATTGAAAACTGTTTTTTTTGTTTTTCGTATCGTTTCTTGTATTCTAAAAGCCAAGGAGAAGACATTTTGAAGAGAGTCGAAAAGATGATCGTACCAGCTCAAGTTGAAACGTTCTTTTTTAAGCTGCACACGAATACGCTGCCGGTTAAAACGTGGCTAGAACAAAGAGGCGATTTTTACCCTGGTGATCCGACTGCTTACTCTGCCGAAAACCTGTGTCGGTAGAGCATGTTTTTATCGATGGCGGGGACGCATTTTTGTTTTTGGGTGTTGTACAGAGAAACACTTCATAAAACCTTACGTCTCACTTCACATGGTATTCGATTTTTAGCAATAGAACATGCCCTACTAAAATACGGCTTGTTCTTTCTTCTTGGCTTGCACAGCATTTGGCGAAGCCGTATAGTAGTCAGACATTGTGATTTAGACACGTAGCCAGTACGTATTTATTTTATTGAACATATGTGCAAGGTGTGAGAAGTTTTTGCAAGGCTTTGCTAAATTGATGAAATACTAAATGTTATGGATTAATTATGGCATCTGAAACCACTTTAAGTATGTGTGGCAAATGGTTTCATCTTCCTTGAAGCCATGCATTGAGCTTGAAGCTTAGTCGGAGTGTGGCTGCTGTTGTTTGAATGTTACATGCTGCCATAAAAGAAAAAGAAAACATTGGCGTAGCTCAGTAGTAGAATGCTGGGCTGGCACCTAGCGGACCAGGGTTGGAGCCCCACTGTGTCAGTGGGGCTAGTTTTTTTTCTAATTTTGCGCGATGTGGTTACGAACACCAGCGGCAGCGGCGGACAACTGCGCGTCACCCGAGTTGTGATCTCATGACAGCTTTCGTTGTAATAACAATCAATACGACTGTGAGCGCGAGTAAAGAAACTGTTACATTTGTAAGGGGAAAAGTGTTGCTCGTAGTGTAGAACCGTAGCGTTCTATGCGTACGGAAGGAATTGCTTACGTAGCTCAATAGTCTAAATGAGCAAGAACCAGCTGCTTGCGGCATACTGAAAGTCAGTTTAGAGAATGGAACACATCCTTTAGTGAAGAACGAAAGCTAGGGACAAACACGACAGATGAAATATGCTCTATCAAACAAACGATCTACTTTCGAGGTTCAGCAAGGTTGACAATAGGGGGAGATTGGGATCACGATAAACTTCGTGTGATTAACTCCGTGTGAATGACGGGGGCCCCTATTCCACCGTGAAGCTACTGAAACATTCTGTTGCGAGCTGGCCGTGTATTACCGATGTGCTGTTAATCCCAGCTACCCTAGTCGACCAGCGCATTTTCATCGGCAAGCCGTAAAGGCTGCTGGAAAAGCTTGCACTGTTTTAATGGGAATGAAGGCACTGCAGCCGTCAACATGATTGAAACACCTTTCCGTTTCTGGGTGCGGGTGAGTACAGCACCGCAACTTCACTGTAAAAAGTCAAACAATGTTTGGCTGCTAGTGCTTCCAGGCCCCCAAATATTGTTTCAATTAACATGTGAGGTTTTGTTTATCACCAAGTTGTTATTAATGTCGGGTGACGTAGAGCTAAACCCTGGGCCCCGCAGAGACGATCCTAGCAAGGAATTTCTACAGCTTGTGAAATCACTTCACGACAAGTTTGATGCGAAACGTGAAGAAGTCATGTCTGCTCTGGGTGAAGTAAAAGAAGCTCAATTTTCGATGGAGCAGCAAATCGCTGATATCAATAATAGCCTTTCTGCCGTTGAACAAAGCCTTAGATCGTCTGAGGGGCGACAAGCGGAAGGCGTAGCGCCTCAAATGGCTGCACTGAGCCAATAGCTAAATGAATTTAAAGACCGTTCGTGTCCAAAAATTTAATATTTTACAGCATTGCTGACACTGCTTGTGAAACTTGGGCACAATCAGAAGAAAAAGTTCGCTCAATATTAATTCAGCATTAGCCTGAACCTAAACAACAGCGATGACCGGATTTCCCTGGCCCACAGACTTCGCCGTTTTGTCACTAAAAATCCCACACCTAATATTGTTCGGTTTTCATGTTGTAAACTAAAAAAAAAGCAATTCTGTCTTCTGAAAGTGAGTTAGAAGCAAGTGGTGTTTCCGTAAGCGAATATTTTGTAAGGCATTCAGAACTGTCAAGACAAAGCTGCACGATTTTGGCAAGAAATGCGACAAATTTTTTTGTAAGTAAAAGTCATACATCAACAAAAAGTGTTATGTCTACTCCCCCGACACCGATAGTGTCTGTGAATCGCATTTTGTCAATGCTCTAAGTAACACGGAACATGTCTTCTTTGCTGCAAACTGCCGTTCTGGCGGTTGTTTTTCCTGACAAAGTTAGACATCAGCCGCGCAGACAGTATTCTGAACGCTTATCCTTGTTGTTGTCAAATTTACGCAGTTTAGTCAGTAAACGTGACGTTTTAGCCACTATTCTTGATTCATGTGCCACTGATGTGATTGCATTACGAGAGACCTGGTTGACCGATAAAAGTTTTAGCGACGAGTTGTTTAAGTGCGAGAAGAATTATGTTGTGTACCATCAAGACCGTGATATGAAACCTGGTGGTGGCGTACTAAATGCCTTGGCTGATAATATAGTGTCTGGTAAGATTGAATTTACCACAACCTTAGAATTTGCCTGCGTACGTGCTGTCTTGCATCAACAAGTGATGTTGCTCTGTGCTTGTTATCGTCCGCCAAATGCACCAACTGCTTTCTGCGATGAACTTCATGACGTACTTAATTTTCTTGTCTCAAAAGTTCCCCACTCTTCTTTGCTTCTCCTGGGGGCTTTTCGTTTTCCTACAATAAATTGGGCTTCACACTATCCCTCTGCGGTTGGTTCGCCTACTGAAAGCGACTCTTTTATTAACTTGTGCCTAAATTTTAATCTGACGCAACTTGTTTGTGGACCTACTAGAACTGGCGCTACTTCGCCAAATACTCTCGACCTCGTACTCGAGGACAACCCCAACTTAGTACATTGAATAACTTGTTTACCCGAAATAAGCGATCACAATCATTTATTTTTTTGTAAAGGCCACGTCACGCGCGAGAAAAGCACTCCAAAATTGATCAGAAATTATGCGAGAGGTGATTACACAGCAAATATTAATGAGCTTGCACTGTTCATTGAAGAGTAAATGCCAGAATTTTTTAACCATCCCGTAGAAGATAATTCGAATTGGTATAAAAATAAATCCACGTCACTTGTTGCTAAACAAATTCCACTGCGCAGGCTTCCCATAAAGAAACGTTCCCAGTGGTTTTCGACGACACTAAAAAGATTTTAAAACAAGAAAAAAAAACGCTTCTTTCGCGGCGAAACGCATTCAAACTTCCATCCGTTGGAATGCTTATTTTCACGCACTGCCTGCGTATTACATCGTTAAAAGAGGCAAAAGCCATTATTTTTACACTTATCTACCACCATTTCTCTCTACTAATCCATCAAAATTTTGGAGCACTATTCAAATAAAAGATAATTCTAGCATATATTTTACAGCTTCTAATGGCAGCGCTATGAGCAATGAAGAATGTTACATGGGGGCGCGCCGCCGCGGTGGTCTAGTGGCTAAGGTACTCGGCTGCTGACTCGTAGGTCGCGGGTTCATATCCCGGCTGCGGCGGCTGCATTTCCGATGGAGGCGGAAATGTTGTAGGCCCGTGTGCTCAAACTTGGGTGCACGTTATAAACCCCAGGTGGTCGAAATTTCCGGAGCCCTCTACTACGGTGTCTCTCATAATCATATGGTGGTTTTGGGACGTTAAACCCCACATATCAATCAAGAATGTTACATGGTACTAAAAGACACCTTTGCAAAATCGTTTTCTGATAGCTATATTGACATGGAGCCGCACTTGTACAAAAACGATTTTTCCCCATGGATCCACCTGTAGTTGATTTTGCGGGGTATTTTGAAATAATTTCATGGTTTGAAACTATCGTCTTCTTGTGGCGCTGATGAAATTAATTCCAAGTTCTTGAAAATTACGGCTTTGTACTCCTCTGTATTTCTTATGCACCTTTTCACCCAATCTATTGAGGGCTCGTCTTTGCCTGCAGATTGGAAGGTGGGGAAGGTGGTGCCTCTGTTTAAATCAGGTGACCCTCATTCCTCTCTCAAATACATATTCATCTCGCTCACTAGCATTTCTTGCAAAATCCTCGAACATGTGATATTTACTAACCTCGTTTCATTTCTTGAATCCAACGCATTCTTCACTTCATTTCAGCATGGGTTTCCCAAGAACTATTCCTGCGAAACACAACTTGTATCGTTTATACATAACATTTTATCCTCCTTATATCAAGGACCGGTTATTGACTGTATTTTGTTTAGATTTTTGCAAGGCTTTTCACAAGGTGTCTCACCGCTTTCTTCTTAAACTCAGTACTCTTATTGTTACCCTAACATCTTGAAGTGGATGGAATATTTTCTAACTAACCGTACTCCATTTGTAACTGCTATTGATGCCGTATCGTCCCACGGTGACGTTAAGTCTTGCGTTTCTCAAGGCTCTGTTTTGGGTCCATTGCTTTTTATAATATATATATTAATGACTTACCTACCGTTAATAATAGTTTCATTAAACGTTTCGCTAATTACTGTGTTTTATACCGTTAAATAACTAGTCTGCATGATAACCTCATTCTTCAGTTCGATCTAGCTAACATATCAAATTGGTGCTAACAGTGGCTGATGTTAGTAAATCCGACGAAATGCAAGATTATGACTGTTTCACGTCGCTCTGATGCATCCATTCTTCTCAGCTATGCTATCAATAACATCCACCTTGAATACATAACCTCGTTTATGTATCTCGGCATTCACATAACGAATAACCTTTCTCGGCATACACACATTCATTACATCAAAAACAATGCCGATAAATCATTCGGGTTCATACAAAAAAAATTTTCTAATGCCCCATGCCTTTAAAATGGCTACTTTACAAAACCCTCATTGGACCAAAACAGCTTGGCATGCTTAATTTTTGGCTTTGTACTGTTAAACTTGCAACGTTACTAGCGTTAGCCACTGAGATAGCCTATTTTCGCATGCGCTGATGTCTTTCATCCTTGCGAGGCTTTGTTTAATAAATATTTAGTTGTTAGTCCAGCACTTGTATTGCCTGGTTCCTTCGCTGTTCTCGTGCTTTTGGTTGAATTCTTATAAAGTATAGTTCGCTGAAGATCACGTTTATTGTCATGTGAGTGACGTAAAAACCATCCTCAAACCCTTGATTTTCTCCCGATAATTTTCCATCAAGCGCATACACAAGATGACTTTATGAGCGCACGAAGTGATCCATTGCGGCATTTTATCGCACTAAAATTCATTGGCCCATGCATTCATTCACTAAATTATACAGACCGATCAACCTCCTTTCAGAATGTTGAACGAGGTAACTAATCTGCATTTACATAGTGTTTAACCATAGAACAACGTTATGTGAGTAATTGAATAATTGATAAAAGCACCAAATAAAAAAGGACCCTTTATATGACAAATTGAGATCCAATGTTTAACTCTCTAGAGATGTATATTCATTTCTAGAGGTCGTTGAAGTGTTCTGTCTGGTCAATGTAGCACAGAAGATTCAGAAAGATGGTGTTGAGGCAGCTTGAAGGTGCTGAAGGAAACTTGACGTTTATTTAAATGTTTAAAGAGAAGCAGTTTGCGATGTGACGAACATATGAAACCAGATGAAGATTCCTTTACACTGTGATCACGCCCGCCCAAGTCGACGTTTTTAACCAGACATGGCAATTACACTTTTTCTGTGGCTCTTACGTGTTCCTTTCTTAATGTGAGACGGCGGCCGGGTGGGAAGTAGCGGTTAGAAAGAGAGAAAAAAAAATAGCAGCATATCCACGAAGTGAATGATTGAGAGTGGGGCAAAGCATTCGTCCGTCCATTCGTTCTTGCTTCCATCCGTCTATGCGTTCGTCTGTGTGACCGTCCATACGTCCATGCGCCGATCCGTGCGTGCGTCTGTCCGTTCGTCCGCCCCTGCGTCCGTTCATGCGTCCATCCATGCATCTGTCTGTGTGTCCGTTTGTTCACCTATTCAACACTCCAAGTACCACCATCGCGCGTCTTTTCATTATATATTCCACATATAGAAGCATCACCATCCAGCGGACATTCCAAGGTCCAAACGAGAGGGGGCACACGCACACTTTCTTACGGCTTGCCCTTCGGGTCCACTTCCCCACCTTCAACCACCTCGAGTTCATGGTTTATACTAGTTCACTGCATTCATCGCACTGCGGCCCAACGCTCGCTAAACCTTTCGAAAAGCAAGGAGGTTACGGCCAGCGAGTATGACGTAGCAAACTTTTTCAGCCAGATAGTGCTCAATGTACATGCCAATGGCTGCTAATGGGAAATGAGAGGCGGAGAATTCGGCTTTTACTTTCTTACGGCTTGCGCTTCGTATCTACTTCCCACCTTTAACCACCTCGAGTTCATGGTATATACTAGTCCATTGTATTCATGGCACTGCGACTCAACGCTCTCCAAACCTTTCTAAAGCTAAGGAGGTTACACCCAGCGAGCCAAACGTAGCAACTCAGATTGTGCTCAATGTACATGCCAATGCCTTCTATTGGGGATTGCAGAGTGAGCGTTAACTAAAAGCCGAATGCTCCTGTCTCTCATTCTCCCTTAGCAGCCATTGGCATGTGCATTGAACACATTTTTTTATTGTTCAACAACGCACGAAAGAAACCTTTCAACCAGCACCACCTTGATGGTCAGAATGTTATACTTGTTACATACTACAACGGCCACGAGGGACAACGGGTGCCATTATAAAGGGCTTCGCCCCTAAAAGGCGCCTAACAAATTTGTGCAGTCCGTAAGTGAGCACGGCGTGGCGCCGGACGGCTGGGTCTTAGGTCTCACTCTCGTACTACCGGACCAACAAAGGGACATCCACTCGCCCCAGTCAATTAGCGGGGCTGGTTACGACCTGCCCTGACACCGCTCTCCTCAAGCAGGATATACGTGTCGTGGCTGGAAACCATTGCATAGCTCGGCCGCTCGATGATCTAGCGGCCGTCGTAGTAGTTTTCATCGAACACCTTGCCTCGTCGGAGTGCATACGCCTCACTTACCCGTGTTGGGAGGACAATACACATAATTGGACGACCATCAGCAGGCCCACAGCCCCCTAGCGACCTGTTCCTTGTTTTGGTACAAAGAGGATACTGCTTTCTTCGAGACTCGGTGCCGATCCCAACAAGGTGTTCGGTCGACAAGTACACGTGTGCGATTTCAAAGCTACTCCATTTCAAGAAAAAAATAACAAGCTTGAAAGTTTCTTCTGACACTGGCAAAGTAAAGTACTGTTCAGTAACCCCGCATCCCCCTTCTCCCCCACCTTTATTTTTTTGCTCTGAAGGACCCTTAGTAGAAAGAAGGTGCATTTTTTGGGGGGTGAAGCATATGTACATCCCGTACGGGATGAGTCACTCATTGAGAAGCCGCACGCTTGAATAGAAACCAAATGTAAGTTAAAAACAAACAAATAGAACCCCAGGTACGTGTGAAAGTGGGAACAGTAGACAAGTGGTAGTGCATGATACCTCATAGCATGAAAAAAGTGGCAGATTTCGCGGCGCCATGCAATGCTATCGCGATTTTGTCAGATCATCAAAAAACGGATATAGAGGAGCAGTCGCACTACTGGCCAATAGATTACCCGAATTTCTCCCAAATATCAGCGAAGAAGCGTGGATGTAAAGGTTCATCATTTTGTTACAAGACACATGTATCGCATACCGTTTCCTTGCTGTACGAGGTTGGAAGAGGAAAGGGAGGCAGGGATATGTTCCCTGTGTTGTGGTAGAGTGCGCATAGTACAGGCGGGACGCTCAAGTAAAATTATTGATTGATTGATGGTTTACATGGGGTATAACGTCTTAAAACAACCATATGATTATGAGAGACGCCGTAGTGGAGGGCTCCGAAAATTTCAACCACCTGGGGTTCTTTAACGTGCACCCACGTCTGAGCACACGAGCTACATGAATTACGCCTCCATCGGAAATGCAGCCGGGATTTGATCTCGTGATCTACGGGTCACCTTAGCCACTAGACCACCACGGCGGGGTTCAAATAACATGAAACGTCCATCACATCAACGGGAAAAGACTCGCCCACTCGACTGTAGAGGGCGCGGTGTCTCGCCAGTCTTTAACAACACCCATAAATGAAATAAATGTGAGAGAGAAGTGACTGAAAGATAAAATGTAAAAAAAAACATGGTCCTGATTGTCTACCTTCTGTAGCGTTATCACGAAAAGAGACTGAACATCTTTTTTTAGAGAAATGTATTTCAGAATGAATTATGCCCTGCGTTAAATCTTTATGGTTTCTGTGGAGCATGGCCGTGTTGGTAATAATTATTATAGGATCGCTTCATGCACATGCTGTATTTTCATCTGTACTAGCTGCATACCGTGCGTGGCATGTGTGTCAATTGGTTCCAGCTTGCGTGTTGAATCGTGTTGTGTACGTGCGTCTTCAAGGCTGGGTTCGTCGTTCTTTCAAATGATATGCCAACAGCTTACCACCATATATCTTGTGAAACAGATGCAAACACGGCACAAAAAAAGAAGTTCTACCAGTTTATGCAAGCCATAAACATATATTATTCGACAAACGCACCGCAGTGGCACGCTGTTCTGATGCGTGTCCGTGATTACGAGCCATGGTCATGGCAATGTGACCAACGCTACCTGGGTGGCCAGAACTTCCCTGTGGAACTTATAGTCTATTGTACATGACTTGAGATAAGTATTCCCGTGCCCCTCATCTCGTTTTTTTTTTTTCAAATCTTCGTTATGCATGTTTAAAACAAAGCATTTACGAAACACCAGTTTTCTGCTAGTGATCTTATATGTAATTTTCAGCCGTTGGTGGTAAATGTTCTGAATTTCAGCTAATTAGCAAAGAAGTCGCCGTAAAATGTTTTTTTACTTGTTTCGTTTTTCCCGCCGCCGATGATTTAACCCGGCGTGCGCCGACCACGCCGCCGACTCTGAACGGCCCCCACGCTGCCGTCGGCTGAAACCACAAGAAAAATCACAAGGCCTACGAGCAGCGCATGCCTCGCAACTTAATTGCTTAACACAACTTAGTGTATATCGACTGTAGCGCCGCTGTAGTGTTTTCCACACAACGTGCACCTTCACTGAGTTGGCGCGGAATCGTTTGTTTAGCTCACTACGGTTTTAGTACACAGCTCAATAGGCCACGCGAGAACGAACTACTGTACTCCTGACCTGCCCAACTGGCGGCGGCCTATGGAGCTGCCTGCGCCGGCTCGGATTCCGAACTTCGCCGCCTATGGACGCTCGAGTTACCCCAGCTGAGCGCCGGTGAATGCATGGGAATGCAAGGGTAACCGCCGGTTAGAGAAGAGTTTCATCACGCATTGAGTAATTGTGCCGGCTATCTTGAATCATTTTATTTGTTGTGACTTCGAGAATCTTCTTTCGCATTTCAGCTGACATTTCAGTGCATTATTCTTCAAATAGAATCGCAAATCAGGTAAACACATGTATCAGGTGCAAAACAAGAAAGATTGACGTTGTAGACAGGTTGTTAAAGGCGCTGGCCACGAAATGTTTCACTCATTATACCAGCTATATGTGTATACATCCGTAGACTTGTTGCCGTTGGATTACACTCAGCTGGCTTGAATTTACTGTCTGAGCAAGAAAGGGCAAGGACTATAAAACTTGACAGTGTCCGCGGCATTCGGCGCGCATAGAAAACAACCCAATACAGATAATTTTGCGCATAAGTATCTTCGTCTCAAATGGCAAATGTAGATCGCAGGTACATAAAGAATCAATGAAAAACACTCTGCAACTGTTTTGAAACAAAACAGGACTTTAAATCAATTATTTATAGCTAATTCTTCACACAATGAGTGTGTTTCAAAACCTAGTTGCATAACCACATGCAGTGACATAGATTCCATGCGTGCACTTATGTCATCTTTCCTTTTTTTTTTGCTAATAAACAGCGCGTCGTCCTTTGCTCTCTTGGGGTTGTCGGTTTATTATTTTTTTGCGCTAATATGCGTTTCAGTCTGTCATGCACCACCAACCCGCCCAGCAACTCAGTCTTTTAGAGACACGTAGTCCTTTACAACACAGAAATCACCTAGATCCATTTTTCATGAACCTCGGTCACCGGAGGCTCATGAAAAGTCACATTAGGAGTCTTTCCTTGGCTTGATTCGCAGAAAGGCACGCAGGACACCACAATTGTGATGAATAATTTGCACCAAGAAACCTCGCTTTGCTGGCGTACAAACTGCACCGACTTGCACGCTTCTGTCGAAGCTCGGCAAGAGCTGACGATAGCGAAAGATCGTCATTATACTTTTAAGTTTATTCAGAAAGAGGTTTTCATTCCTTTGAATCGTCCAGAGTGTATGCACGCGTAAACATTGCTGCTTTTCTCCCAGCGTGACGGGAGCAGACGAAAAAAACAGCGCAGCGACCCATGTTTTGGCCGCCAGTTACCGGTGCGGATGAGGTAAGTTGCAACGCCACAGGGCGCATAGCGGTAGGCACCAATACCAGAAAGGGTGTGCTGGCGCTTCGCTTTCTGGGCAGGTCAGTAAAATACAGAAGGTCGTGTACGCAAGGAGGTGGCCAAGTGTTGAGGAAATGCGGTGACTTACCTCTCAAACTGGAAACATCTAGTGAGGGCCTATGTGCACGTTCGGATGGACGCATGGGTAGGCAAGTTGCGGCTGTTTTATATCAGCAATCCGGCTGCAGTCCCTAATTGTAGCGAAACGTTTTCTCGGGCTAGTGGGTTCACGACTTTTGAACAAAATTGAAGCCCATGGCAACAGATGAACAGACAAAATGGCGGTCGCGTGTTTGAATGCATGCTCTGTGCTACCAGAAGTTAAGTCCATCAAGTGCCGAGACAGTAAAGTCGCGGCTGGCGCAAAGCTTCAGGAGGATTGGTATTTGAACAGCACATAGTACGCAAACCTTGCGGGCGTAGCGTTAGCGTAACGTTGTCAAACGAGATTTAGACTTATCGACGACATCTTGACTAATGCCTTTTCAATATGTTGTATATCTGCAGGCGGTTTGACGTTGGTTTCTTGAAAAATATCAGCGTTGATGTAGTTGTCGTATAGTGATTATGTCACGTGTGGTCTTAAATAAAGAAATTGACAGAGCCCACCTAAGCGGGAATTGGCGTTATGCGAAGTATGCGGAGGGAACTTGACCTAGTTGCAGTTTTTTTTATGGAGTGGCTAGTCATGAAATGAGGCTAAGTATATGCACAAATGTTGCACGCACAGGCATATATTCAAGAGTTGCAGATGTTTATATAACCAGTTGTTTGTACATGCGCAACGATGTCAACTGGAACATGCGTATTAGCAACACCAGAAGCTTGTATGAAGCGCTGATGCTGGCCTTGAACAGTGCTACAAAAATCAACTTAAGCGCACGGCACCTAACCACAGTTGACGCTAACCCGACATGACGGCTGTATCAAAGGAGGGCATTTGTAATTTCTATCAAATTAGATAAGAAGCACTGCAACTACTACTGACGTTTCGCGAAGATTAGCGTCTATTTTATAAGTAGTTCCAAGGCCTGGCGTAGCTTTGTGGGAGAATTCCCGACTTCCACGCAGAATGCTTGGGTTCGATTCCTGCTGGGACCCTGAAATTCATTATTTGCATTCATCGGGGGGTCAACGCTGCCCATGTCAGGTTTTTCTTAACACTGCCATCGTTGGGTCGACGCTGCCAACGTCGGGTATTTCTTGAAGCTTACGCGTTAAAATTGTCCATGTGCGTTCTCGTCATTCCTAGGCAGATACTAAGTGTCAATCATCTGTGGCACATACCCTCCCTTGGGTATGCGCCACTGTCTGACGGGAAGTGTTTGACGACGTACGCGACTGGACTGTGAGAATATTCATGTCTTGACCAGTGCGTCATGTTCGTCAAACCATCTTACCCCCCATGCTTCTTTTGGTTCACGCCAAGTTATGAGGGGGACCACGAGAGCACCTAAACGTGAACGGCTAGATAGATAGATAGATAGATTGATTGATAGATGCGCCCAAAGTCACCGAAGTTCCCTAAGAAAAGCTTCGCATTTAAAAAAACTTAAGACCCTAATTTTTCCTGACCAAAGCATACGCAAACGCTTTCTGTTGCGGTTGTTGCCACTGCGTGTGCGTCATAACGCTAAATAGCGTGCCACCCGCAAATCTCCTTTTGCGGTGACATAAAAGGACTTAGGTAGGTGTAGAATACACACTTGAAAAAATGGAGTGACGTTCTCTCCATTTAGGGAGAAACGGCGATGTCCCCAATGTTCATCTTTAAATAGAGAAACGTTGCTCCCTTATCCACAGAGAAACACGTTCCTCCTTATGAAAATCAACATGGCAGCCCCCCGGCGAAGCGAGTAGGCTCAGCAAATGCAACGATTCTCGACTGATAAAGAGTACACGGCACTGAAAGTTACAAAAAATGGTCCCGCTAAGCTTGATATTGAACGAAATGATTATAAAAACAAGCAGACGAACCTGTGGTAGTAAACACATTGCGACAGAGAACGACGGAGCGTACGTTTCGTTCGGTCAGCGAAGCCACGTTCACTCCGATAGACACAGATACTGCAGAGCCCTCACCTGAAGAGTGCATGCTGTGCATGCTGTATTTATTTCTCGCAGATTCACATAGTGTAGTGACGTTATCCATGCGTTTACGGGTCCACAGGTCACCAGATGTGCCTCCAAACCGTAGACTCGATCGCAGCGAAACCATTCCGACTCAGTAGTGCAGCTTTGATAGACAGATGTTCAACGTTATACAAGTATCTGGAGGTTTTAGAGCGTCATAGCCGTAAGGTAGGTGGTAGCGGGCGCCATCTGGAGGGACTAAACGAAACTTCGAAAAAAGTTGCCTGCCGCGACGTACGTCGTCATACCCACTTTCACGGCTCCCTTGCGGATTGTTTACGCCTCAGCCCATTCAGGATTACTTACGTCCCAGCCCATTTAAGACTACTCTCACTGACACCGGAAGCCTAAATATGTGCTGATGCAATGCATATAACTACATATGCACACTTGGACACATACTACACATATTGTACGCAACAAGTACACAAGTACGCTAACATATACGCTAACAAGTACGCAACAAGAGCACAATCACCCATTCGCAGCAACGCCCCACACTTTGACGTATTTACTCACGTCCTACTATGAAAGCGCACCAGCTTATGTAGCGATGAATTTCAACTGACCATAGTGGCACAGGTTAAAAGTAGGTTTTCTTACACTTTTTTTACGTTTTGTATCAATACCACAACATGCGCACTAGTAAATATATTGTATCTGATGCTTAGAAAGACGTAAGTTTATCAAAGGTTGCACAATAATGAACGAAATAATTACTAGAGCTTATGAGGTTTTCACGAAGGTGGATACCCCCAAGCCATACATAGAATGCCCACGGCATTCCGAACGCTGCGCCATCTGTTGACCACTGCCACAGTTACTTTTTCTTGAAGCCTCCGAGAGTGCAAACACTTGCCGCGCGTTAGCCATTTCGGAGGTAACGTTTTTTTTTCTTGTTACTTGGAGAGGGCGCAGCATGCAGACCAAACTTTGTCTCCGTCGTGGTAGGTGTTCTGTGGTCACGTCGACCTCGTTTACTTGTTTCGTCTTGACGTTTGCTTATATTCTTTTTACGTGCGTACCACAAATGTGACCGTTAGCCATGGATACAGTACGCCACTAGCCCTTCAAAGACAATGTTTTTGATGCGGTAACGACCGTCCAAGCAGTGTATACGTACGTCACAACGCGGGTCTTCCGAGAGAAATAAGCGATGACCTCGCATCCAACGGTATTTTTTTCGTGAGCTATGACAGTGGCTGTTCGCGTCGCGTCAGCTCTAATACTTGAGTAGAGGAAGTATCGTTGCATACTGCACATACTACACGCGTGCAGTATGTGCACGCATACGGCACGTGTGCATAACTCCTTATTACTTCTCAGTGCTGGCATTGGCCATTCAAAACGAATGCGATTCAGAATTCGGTTTAACCTACAGAAGTCATTGGTTCACTTTTCACAAAAGTTTAGTTATGATGATATTTAAAAAGTTTCTGATGGTTGTAACCTAGTCTGGCGAATCAACACTCGGTCAAACTTCGCAGCCTGTTTCCCTTTGTGCTTTCACCTGCCGTGGTAGCGTAGCCTTATTGGATGTCGTGTGACTATGCTGGAGGACGTAGGTTCGTTTTCCGGCCACGGCGGCCGTATTCGAATGGGGGTAAACTGCAAAGAACATCCATATGGCGGTAGTGGCACATATAACTTTATCAATTGTATATGATCGTACTTTCACGCATGCACTGTAGAGTGGTATCAGGTTTCCTAGAATGTTGAAAAATTAAGCGTGATGCTTTTTTACGCGCCTCGTTAAATTCATGAGTGGCGTTGGTGCCATGCGAAACTAAAAATGCGTGGGCTTACCAAGTATGTCGACACTGAAAAAAAGTCATTATTCTTTTACACTCTAAGGTAATCGATAAAGCAAGACTGCTTGGGAAGCAGAGCTCCTTGTATTCGTGACAAATTGGTAGTATGAAACAACACGAGACACACACGGAAGTGTGCGGAGCATCGTGCGAGTTCCTGACGATAAAAAAGAGAGGCTTTTACTCTACACTAATAAAACAAAAGACAACGTCACTCCTGCATTGCTTCCAACAATCTTAGGTAAAAGCAATCGCTCGCGTCTGGCCGCGGCCGGCTATGGGCTTGACGTGCGCATGCGCGCGAGCAAGACCCCCGTGATTGAGAAGAAACTCAAACGCTGAAGGAGCAAATTGCTCCTTTGGTCCTTGCCGCGAGATGGCGCGACGGGTAAAGCGCCCGAAAGGGAGGAAGTCGCTGCGCCGAAGGAGGAACGGAGCCCGTTACTCCATTCTCGCTCCCTTTTTTTAGAGTGTAGAAAGTTTTACAATAGCGTTAACAACTGCTGCGGGAGTTCCGGGCATATCGGGCGCCATACGAGTTTTCGAATAGCGTTTGCCCTCCTGCAAATCGCGACGCACGATCGCATCGAAACCAGCGTTTGTGGTTTCTTGATGCCACCCGCTATTTCGGAATTTCTGCGGGCGAACCGCGAACGTGAACGGCGGCCCGCGTCACCGCATGCCTTTGCGGCATGGTCGCGGCCACTGCGTATGCGTCGTGTAAGCCGTGAATGGTGCGGGTCGCGTTCGCGGCCCGCACCGCAAGCCTTTGTGGTTTGTTTCGAGGCTACATTTGCTACGACCGTGCGTTGCGCTTTGAAAGAGGGCAAACGCTATTTTAAAACACATATGGCGCCCGCATCTAAAGTAATGCCCGCAGCACCTGCAAACGTTATTAGGGAGTTTTAAAATACCATCTGCATGCGCTGCGGGCGTAGTGGGCGCCTTATGAGTTGTAGAATAGCGTTTGCCCTGCTACCAACCGCGACGCACGACCGCAATGACACCGCAGCCTCGAAACCAGTGCTTGCGGGCTGCGATCGCCGCACGCTATTTCTGATGTACTGCGCGCAAACTGTGAACGCGAGCTTGCGTGACGACGCATGCACAGTGACAGCTCCGCACCGCAGGGGCTCGCAGTGCGCTACTCTCAAGCTCCCCATTCTAAAACTTCCTAATAACATTCGCAGGGGTTGAGGCTTTGTTTTAGTTGTGCGCGCCATAACACTTTTAAAATAGCTTTTGCTCCCATTACGGAAAACTCTATCGACTTTTGCCCCGACCGCAAACCCAAATGCACGGAAGCCACACAAGCACTATAGGGGCCTCGCGGGCCACGATCACCACACACTATTTCGGAATTTCTGTGGGCGGGCCGCGAACACGAATGGCGGCTCGCGGTATGACGCATGCGCAGTGGCAGCAACTGCACCGCAAGGGCTCGCGATACTTCCTAACCTTCCTAATGCACGAGCCTGTGTCAGCGTTTGCGGGGAGGGGGGGACAATATCTGTTCAAAAACTCGTATGGCGCTCTTCTGCAAACTGTACGCCCACTAACTTAGCGTATGTTATTCAAAAACGCCCGCCTAATCACAATAGGTGAGAAAATATAGGGAGCACAAGCTGGCCATGCTTGTAGTTGATGCAGCTGGCATATACGAGAAAAAAATATGTTGGCAGTACGCATTGCCTGTGGCTGTTCATGACTGTGTGACTTACCTGTCTGCTCATTACCGTTAAGCCTTCCGTGCCTGCAGAGTAGGGGCTGCGCTTTTAGTGTAAGAATATTATACAGACAAAATCTGCCGGCACTTTTTTCAACACGAAGCATTTCTTAGTGAACTTCGGCGACTTTGAGCGTATCTATCTATCTATCTATCTATCTATCTATCTATCTATCTATCTATCTATCTATCTATCTAGCTAGCTAGCTAGCTAGCCGTCTACAACATTTAGCTGTCCTGGCCGTTTCGATAATCGTATCCATACCAAACTTGGTATATCATAACTTGACTGAATGAAAAATATATTTGACTAGTCATAACATGAAAATCTTGACATGTATGTCATGATTTTCATTTCATTGTCTCAAAGCTCTTGCGCTGGTTTCGTTCACATGCCGTGTTGCAAAACTAGTATGGTATGACATGATTGCATGGCGAACACAAGCGACGGACCCTAACATGAAAATCAGGACATGCATGTCATGATGTGCTCGTGGCCGTTTCGCTAGCGTCACATATACCAAATTCGGTATTACAGGATGTGAATGAATGACGAAGGTATGTGACTGGTGCAAACATGACTGTGACTGGTGCATGTGACTGGTGCAAACAGGGAGGTCGAGTTCACGTCAAATGGAGAACGGTGTTTATTCAACAGGGCGAGCAAATCTTCAGTTTGATCAGGTGTTAAGTCAGTGTTATGGTTGCCGACACAGGTGTGGAAGAAGAATTGAATAGCAGTGATTGTGACTTTGGGACATCGTTATTGGTTGTTGTTCGGAAGAGTAGCAATCGTAACAGGCTCACTGTCGACCGCGCAAGATACTGTTGAGCCACAGGGGAGCAGTACATCCTCGGGTGTTTGATTTATGGCGGTTAGGTAGGTAGACCCATCGAATAAGCGAATACGCCCTGGTGTGATCACAATGCCCCTATGTAGGGTATGGCCGTGAGGGAGAATTAGTAGT